>NKZO01001991.1:0-167842 GCA_002370185.1 Metschnikowia sp. 01-655c1
TTCCGATTGGACTTTGGGAATCGGAAGCGTTCCGATTGGGTCTCCGGAGAGAGATGACCTCGGAATTGGATACAGGAATGAATTCCGCGGAGAACTATATATATCTGGGATCCTGGTCATATTTGACAGGTAATCATTGGGAGAAGAGTCTACTGATATCTAGCTTAGAAGAGAATATAAGTGACCTAAAGATGAACACCGATACTCCATATTTGAGAGAATTATTAGAGGCCAATGTCATAACAATTCCAACTTACCAGAGAGTGTATGCACATTCTCAACAAGTATATATAGAGGGGATTCCGCTCGAGGTAGAGCGGTATCACAAGTAACCATAATATCACGGACCTCCTAGTACAAATTAGTAGCACAACTAAAATAGAGAGAAATGAACAAAGACATAATTGTTCCGGATCATGAACTCAAGAGCAGTAAACTTCAACAGAAAGTGAGTGGATCGCGAGTCTGGAAACACCTTGGGGCATTGCGGTGCGGTAGTGCGGCGTGCAACTACACTTTATCAAGAACACTTCCATCAGACACTGCATCAAGAAGAACACTTTCTCAAAAACAGGAAAAGAAGGTAAGTAAAGACAAGAAAAGATTCAAAAAGATAGGAAAAGATTCAAAAAGATAGGAAAAGATTCAAAAAGATAGGAAAAGATGAACAAAAAAAAAAGGTGTATAGCTTGGTTTCATGGTTGCAAATAAGCGAGGTGTAGGAGCAGTAGATGGAGCAGTCCAAGTGAATGTAGGCGAGGTTCTGGAGAAAAAATTACCGGGAATTTCTAGACTACGACAACAGTAAATTCAGAGTGAACAAAGTGTAGTCATGCATAGTCATTTATAATCGGTAATAGACAGTCATAGTCAGTCATAGTCAGTCATAGTCAGTCATAGTCAGTCATAGTCAGTCATAGTCATTTCAGTGTTTTCCAAAGCTATTCAAACTACACTAGCAAAATTAAACAAACCAAGTTTCGTATCCCTTCCAGTTCAGTTCCGTCCGTTTTGACCCTGATTGGTACTGCAAGACACGCAAATATAGTACATATGAGGCAATCCTCCAGATTTAAGATTTCAGAATATTGAATTCTAATGGAAGTTGGAGTGAAACATTGGTTCATTTGGTTTGAAAGGTGTAGTGGTTTTGGTATTAGTGGAAAGAAGCACGAGACCGGAACTCAATGGTGGTCACGTGACCATAAAGATCACGGCACCTTTAAAAGGCCATCACCAAACCTTTTCAACAAACAAAATATACATTGTAAAGTCCGGAATTCCAGGATTCCACCAAACCCACTCTTCTTTCCGTACCATGAAAAATAGGTCTCTTGCGTTGGGCCTTTTTCTGCTGAGCTAGCCGGGTGTACGGGTGTTTTGCTTTCTCACCAGAGCCAATTCCGGGGGTAGCCCGTGATTGGTACTGCAGACTCCCAAATATAATACATATGAGGCAAACGTCCAGATGTAAGATTTAGAATATTAAATTCTAATGAAGGTTGGTGTAAAGCATTACGCCATTTTGTTTGAAAGACTATGTGAAGGGGTACGAAACTTTTTGTTGCGCTAGTTTGAATAGTTCTGAAAAACACTGTAACCAGAAAAACCGTAAACACAGAAATTTGGGAGCCACCGAGAACAGAACTAAAAAAGGACATTCCTAAACAACAGTCATAAAAAAAGTCAAAAAAAGTCATAAAAAAAGTCATAAAAAAAGTCATAAAAAGAGTGGTAATCGAGTTCCGAGAAAAACTGCATAACAAGAAACCTAGAGTGTGCTCAACCAGCTTATTAAGGCTATACTTAGCTTATTCCATCCAATGGGAAGATTATCTCCCACATAATCCTTGTGAGAAAATGTTCTAGCGGAGTTACAGAATTCTATATAACATGGAACTCGTCCGTATCCTTTTAGAATTTCCTAGTGTTAGTCATACTACTACTACTAATACTACTACTAGTAGTCAGATCCACCATGGGTAGTGTTCTACCTATGGAGGTATTATAAAGTCTCTCTGCCCGATACTAACTAGGGCTATTACGAACGCAGTGGCATGGCTTTCGACCATCAAAAATGATGGGCTGTTTTCGAAGATGCCAGAACAATCATCACCATTGTTCTGGTGAAGAGTTTTCACTGCCACGTTTCTCTTCAATTGTTATATAAATCGCACGGATTCCTTTTTCTGAGGAATCATCATCGAACAAAATAGATAACTTAGTACATAACGTTCAACAAGAATCTAACACTAGTACTATTAGTACTATAGTCCGATTAATACTACTACTCCAATCTATAGTATACTAATTATTACATGCTACTACATGCTACTTACTACTCACTACTTACTACTCACTACTTACTACTTGCTACTACTACTACTAACATACTACTGACTAAGTACTACTACTACAGTAATACTGACTACTACAATACTACTACTAAAATACTACTGACTACAGTACTACTGACTACAGTACTACTGATTACTACTACCACTATTCGTAACTGTCTTTTAAAGTAGATACACAGGGTTCGGTCCATGTGTTTTTTACTTAGGCAAACACACTGAGGTTTGATTTATACAAATGATCCGAAACGCAGCACCAAGGTATCGTTGATTTTTTCGTAGAAGGCCATGGGAAAGTCAAAAGACATAACAAAGGACAGACTCATATTCTCATCAAATGCATCAGGTACATAAATATCCCTTAGTGGGGAAGATTCTTTAAAATTAGGGTGTTCTTTAGGAAGAGGGTACTACTACTACTATATTATTACTACTACTACTACTACTGCTACTACTATAGTACTACAGTACTACTATAGTATACTACTGACTACTACTACTACTACTACTACTACTATAGTATTACTACTACTACTACTACTACTACTACTATAGTATTACTACTACTACTACTACTACTACTACTATAGTATTACTACTACTACTACTATAGTATTACTACTACTACTATAGTATTACTACTACTACTACTACTACTACTACTACTACTACTATAGTATACTACTGACTATTACTACTAATACTACTACTACTATAGTACTAATACTACTACTACTAAAGTACTACTACTACTACTACTCCAATTTATAGTATACTACTGACTATTACTACTGACTATTACTACTACTGATTACTACTACTACTCCAATTTATAGTATACTACTGACTACGGACTACTACTACTACTACTACTACTACTACTACTACTACTACTACTACTACTCCAATTTATAGTATACTGTTAGATCCACGATAGTCAGGGCCCTGCCTATAGAGAATTCATGAAGCCTACTCTGCCCGATCGTAACAATGGCCATTCCAAACCCAGTGCCAGTCCTTTTGGAGTATTCTAGAACAATCCTTACCATTGTTCTAGTGAAGAGTTTTTCGGGTAACACGTTTCACTCAAAGTTATATAAGCCACTTCGATTCCTCTCTTGAGGAACCATCAACGAGCAAAGTATTAGTAAGACATAAATGTATTAAAGAACATAACAACTACTAGTACTACTACTAATACTTCTGTAGTACTATTACTTCTATAGTATACTACTGACTACTACTACTAGTACTTCTATAGTACTACTACTACTACTACTACTACTGCTACTACTGACTACTATAGTACTACTGACTACTATAGTACTACTGACTACTGACTACTGACTACTGACTACTGACTACTGACTACTGACTACTGACTACTGACTACTACTAAAGTACTACTGACTACTGAGTACTACGCCATTGTATTCTTATTACTAGCTATATACTAAATGTGAAGAGTCTCTTTGCAAGCACTTGTCTATCTATAACTATAACTATGTCTAAAAGGTACACGTCCTAAAGGTGTTTTTGGAACCTCTTTAATAAATTTAAGAGACCACCTTGTAGATGTTCCTTATATTTCCCAACTGTATGGCATATACCCCGTTCATTTTCTCCATCATAGCACCACCATATTAAGGAAGCATTGTTTCGGAAAAGGTCAAAAGAACCTGGATTCGGTAATCTTCATGTCACTCCCTTTACCGAGCCAAAGGATTGTTAATTACCTTAATCACTTCTAGGTTTAAGCATAAGACTTCTAGGTTTAAGAATAAGACTTCTAGGTTTGAGCATAAGACTTCTAGGTTTGAGCATAAAACTTCTACGTTTAAGCATAAGGTTTCATCAGATCTGAGGTATCATTCAGTCGTGAATATCAGCTCAACCTTATTCCATCTACACTTATCCATCAAACTAACAATTTCAAACTCACAATCTCAAACAAGAATATCAAACTAACATTCTGAACTAATGGACATAAATCAGCCTCCAGAAAATTTTGTTCCGGGTTCAAAATACATTGCTATAGTACTGTTAAATTCTTGTTGATATGTCAGGTACTCTGCTTACTATGTTCATTGGCTGATAGTTCTCCAGAGGTAGAAACAGCCTACTTAAGGAGTTGACAGTGACATCGTCTATTCAACCGGTTGTTGCTAGGTGGTTGCAAGACTCTGTATATTCATTCTGGTACCCAATTCATTAAATTCGTTCTGCTTCCTAGGGTTTATTACATTCCAGTTTGGTACCTCCTATAATCAAGACTATACCACTGTATGGCACTTCCATTTCTCCTCCAAGATTATACCACTGTATAAAGAGCACTGGGGAATTATACAAAATTGAAATATCTCTTGACTCCTTTTCGTTTAGGACTTAAAGGCCTGGGGTGACTTTTTGGAGCCGATATTTTTTTATTAGAGAGTGTGACTGCCCCAATTAATAACCCTTTTGAAATATCCACATACAATTCCATGGATTCAACAAAGGTCACAATTCCAAGAGTTTAACAAAGGTCACAATTCCAAGATTTTAACAAAGGTCACAATTCCAAGATTTTAACAAAGCATTGCACTGATAAGCATGACTAGGCCTTTTTGGGGATCGCACATAACCATGGAGGTGGTTCTATAAAAGTAGGTTGGACTCCCAATGATTTTGATCATTCTCCACTACCTCCAGCTCCCATGAAAACAAGTCACGTGTGGTTGGCCTCTCTTATCGCGTCCATTGGCTGTACAGCTTGGGCCGATTCCATCAAACCTTTAGTTTTCTTTGCGAAAGTCAATGGCACTCTTGTACCTCTCTCTGGAAAATTGGTTTCGGATTTCGTAGTCTCCAAAAGAGTGTTTTCTTATGGAGACTCTTTGGCAGCTCCTGCCAACTTTCCCTTAACAAAAGAACAGTACGCTTACTCCATCGACTCGTTCAATGGGGAAGATATCTTACCGAGTTTTTCTGGTATTTCAGATGTTTTAAGTAATCTTACTGATTCTTAAGTACATCTTGGAAAACCGGTAATGTATTTCAGCCAGAATACCAATCCCACACGTTTGGTTTTGAACCATAAGGGTATGCTTCTCCACGGACCTTTTCATGCTTGCAAAGTAAGTCGACATAATGAAGTACGCCAAATCTTCTACCAAAAGGACTCTCCCTCTCTGGGGCGTTGCATCAAGGTAAATCTCTACCTCTTGCCTCAGGAATCAAAGTCTGCAAAAGGTGAATAGCTGCATATTAAGTCTGTAGCTGAGACACACGATGAGTATCACAAGGAGAACTCCAAGTCTGACTTACCCTGGGGTTTCTTTGCAAAAGTCAATGGGAAGCTTGTGCTTCTCTCCGACAAGGAACACAGTCGTGGACCCAGTATTCTTTTTGATGGAACCGATTCCGATGTTATAATGTTCAACACCCAAGAAGGTTACGCTGTTAGAACAAACAAATCCAACTCGCACAACGTGGGGATGGATGGCCACGTTATTATCGTGGATTCTCCTTTTCCCCAGAGGAATAAATTGGACCCTTGATGGTAAGCTGAGGGTGGTCAACTCGAGAGGTTACTCTTGTTTGAGTGTGCAAGGCATCAGCACCTTTAGTGACCGGGAACTTGGGGATCACTGTTCTGAAGTAGAGCTTTACTTTTTGCAATATGACCCGAAAGCACGGACCCCGGCGATGAAGCTGCTGGAGACCTCTGTTGGGAAGAAAAATGGGACCCTTTTTGGTCAAAATATTGGGTCCACTCAAGGCCAGAAAAATGGGACTTCTCTTGGCCAAAACACAAAAAACACGTCGGTCACCACGGACTTGCCCTATTTGTTGATTGCAAAGGTAAACGGAAACACCATGCCTCTTGGAGCTTACACGACCCTCCACGGCGGAGACAATTATGGTGACATGATCTATGGGCCGGATGTTGGTGAACCCGTGGTGTTCAACTTAGAAGGCAATTTTGCCATCAGCAGGGACACGCAAAATGTTGGGTACCCTGGGGTATTTGACGACAAACTCTGTTTTGGGAAGCAAAATTCTGCGACGAATTTACACTTAGACGAAAACCTCCGGCTCCACCATTCCATCTACTATTCGTGCTGGAACCATAACCCTTTTTTCCTTATCTTCACCAGTGACACGTTGCCAAACTGTCATATAGTGGAGCTCTACTTTGAGCGTGACAACAGGGAAGCCACGAAAAAAAGTCAAGTGAGCAGAAGTCAAGTGAGCAGAAGTCAAGTGATGCAGAGGTGGAAGGTAACTTCACATAGTATGAACACTTCCACAAACGGGTACTTTGGCATCCATGGATTGTCTTTATGTTCGGTCCCATGCACCCCAGACCCTAAGGACTCTATTGAGCTTGGAGGCAGATAAAGGAGTCACCAAAATGAGCTTCTATTGGAGCTTCGATTCGAGCTTCCATTCGAGCTTCTATTAGAGCTTCGATTCCAGCTTCTATGGGGCCCCAGTGTTGAATGATGTGGTGGAAAATCAGTACCAATCGCTATGATGTGGAGATCTGTTTCTTGCCGCATGACCCGAAATTCTTGCGTCAAGAGAGCTACCCCAGAACTCTCCTTGAAGTACTTGTAGTTCTCCATGCTTCACTGAAAACTCTTCTCAAGTTACTTCCAGTTCACCATGCTCTCTTAATGCACATGTAGTTCTCCATGCTCTCTTATTGCACATGTAGTTCACCATGCTTCGTCTGAAGAACCACCCGGAGAACTCTCTCATTCCTTGATGTTGAGTCCTCCGTGCTTCACCGAGAACTGCCCCGGAATTCCTTGTCCCTCACCTCATTAATAAGCTTTTTTAGGCAATCTAAATCTCCATGATTCAATGAGACTTCTTTTTCGAGCACTTCAAGTTCCCTGCTTCACTGAGAACTCCCTCCATAAGGTAATTCAAGTTCTCTATACTTCTCTGAGATCTCCTTAAGGTAGTTCAAGTTCCCCTGCTTCACTCAGAAGTCTATTTTAAGTACTTCAAGTTCCATGCTTCTCCCGGAAAGACTGTTCTGAAATTACTTCAAGTCCTCCTCCACTGATAGGTCTTCTGAAGTTACTTCTAGTTCTGCATGTCTCTCCCAAAAAACAACCCAGAGAGTCCCATCCCCTGAGATTGAGTCCTCTTGCTTCACTGAAAAGCTTTCTTGAGGTACCTTTAGTTCTCATGCTTTACTGGAAACTCCTTTAAGGTACTCTAGTTCTCCGTGCTTCTCTGAGAACCATCCCGAGTCACTTCGAGTTCTCATGCTTTGTGCGGAGAACAACCTGGAGGACTGTACTAGGAGTACTTCTAGTCCTCCTGCTTCGCCTGGAGAACTGTCTTCTGCATTAGCTGCTTTGTCGTCTGCCTCGCGTACCTTGTAGATAGCATTCTCATCCATCTCTTAATCTCGGCTTCCGAGAAGTCACTGCCAAGATACTTTAGCACACCTGATTTGAGCTAAAACACGACTCTGTTGAGTTTACACCCTCAGTTTTGGGAGACTAGCGAGCTGCTGCAATAACAACCTTCAAGTTGTTCACCAAAGCATATGTATTGGTGCAGTTGTCAGTATGGATCACGACAGACATGTTGAATGGTTCTGAGAATTGGATAATCACTCTTTTTTTTGACCATGTATAGCCTTTTGGGCTACTCACAAAGAGATCTTCTCACAAAGAGAGGTGTAATCAAGAAGCTGAAGACTATTCCCGTCAAGAGTTCCTTTAGATGTGCGGATGTAGTTCTTTCGATGGCTTGCTGTAGTTTCCAATATGGAAGTCACCGGATTGGTACTATTTCGTAATCCTCAGGATTGAGACTGACTTGAGGAGTGACAAGAGCGCTTTTCTGGCAGCTCTACTGTACACCCCAAGAAAAACAGTGGATCTCTCACTAGTATTCCTGAGGAAGTATTTATCACTTCGTCATCACCTCGTCATTGTGTGACCAGGCTTGACTATTAGGTCACAAATCAGCCACCATTGGGCCACAATTCAGCCACCATTGGGCCTCTTTTATGATGTACCAAAGCCATTGTACACACCACAGAAAGCTTGTCGCTGTTTCTAGCAATTCTGGAAGATTCTCGCTGTTTCTGGAAGTTCTGGAAGATTCTCGCTGTTTCTGGCAATTCTGGCATTTCTGGCATTTCTGGCAGTTTTGGGGACCAGGGAGTAGAAATTATCTTGGTTCATCTCAGACAATATTCTGATTGATCCGGGCCTCTCCTAGTAGTAATTCTAGTCCGTCAGGCGAAAAATGAACAACTACCCTGAGACCTCTTCTTGAACCATTTCTAGTTCTCCTGCTTTACTGAGACGTCTCCTTAGATACTTGTAGTCCTCCATTCTTCGCCTGAATGACCACCCGAGAAACCTCTTGAGTACTTCCAGTTCTCTGGACGAAGCGTGGCTGAATACCCTTTACCCTCCTTGAGTACTTGTAATCCTTCACGCTTCGCCTGGAGAAAAACCCCAAAAACCCTCTTGAGTACTTGCAGTCCTCCATTCTTCGCCTGAAGACTACCTGAGAACACTCCTTGAGTTCGCCCGGAGAACTACCCTTAACCCTCCTTGAGTTCGCCCGGAGAACTGCTGCACAACTGCCGAGAACTACCCTTAACCCTATTGAGTACTTCCAGTCCTCCATGCTTCGCCTGGAGAACTGCCGGAGAACTGCCGGAGAACTGCTCTTCACCCGGACGGCTACACACACCTCAGTTCATGATGCACCCCGATACACCTCACGCTACACGAGTACAACCCACAGTGAACACACCGCGAGTAGTGCGATTGCGACCCGCACACGCAGCAAAGGCGGGCCTTGGGCTTGGACTGCGCGCACACCCTGCGCCTTTTTGCATCGCCACCTTGGTCGTCATTTTGTTCCGCGAAGGAGTAGTTGACGCCAAGAATAGTGTTGATGGAAATCAAGTTTTTTTCCTCCTCAAAGTATGAGTTGAGATTACGCCGTGCGGCGAGAATGCGCTTGGTGGATGGCGTGTTTCCGAGCCGCACGGCTTTTTTGTCCTGGGCGCTTTTGTGCTTGTGGATGCTGGAATAGGTGAAGTTTTTAGGCACTTCAAATGAGGGGTTGGGTGTTTCTTTGCTGAGGTCTGCCAAACGCTTGGAGATGAACCGCTCGAGCTGGATCTGGTGGGACGACTTGAATGCGCCGCCCTTGACGCTGCCGTTGTTGTAGTTGGCTTGGGTTTGGGCGTTTAGGAGCTCCGTGAGGTTATAGTTGACTTTGGGCCGGGCCTTGGTGTTGCGGTTCTCGTCGCCTTGCTCCTGCAGCTTGGGCACTGCCCTGGCCTGCAAGTTGACCAGCGACAGGAAGTAGATGGTTGACTGGTTGCTGTGGAGCTTGCGGGGGATCTCCTCTACCAACATACTCTGTGTAGTGTGGGGATGTGCACTGTAAGGCACTGAATATCGTATGTTAAACCCGTACACCGACATTCTAAAAACCCGTACACCAACACATACAAACCCGTACACCAGATACGGCAGAGCCGTACACCTGGACAATAATCTCCATATCCAGTGATTTTTTGATTCTACTGGCACTTTATAATATCTACAAGACGTTCCTTTCGTAGTTCCTTTCTTAGTTCCTTTTGCCGTTGTTCCTTTTCTTTATGGTTCTTCTCGCTATTGTACTATTGATTGACATTACAACCAATAGTCTTTTATCAACAACAGCCTCAGTCACAAATACATCACTAATGAAGTGGTGATGATGGCCGTGATGTTCTCCACAGCGCCCACAATGTGAGACGGCCGAAGCCTTGCTGCAACGGATGAATTAACTGTAGCCTTTCCTCATCGACTGTTATAGTTGATGAGGAAAAAAATTTGGATGCGAACGCCGCGGTTTATATACCCTGCCCCGGGTTACCCGCTCCACCAAAGCCCTCATCCACTGATCCAGTCACAGTCCAGTCAGAGTCCAGTCACAGTCCAGTTATAGTCCAGTCACAGTCCAGTTATAGTTATCCAGTGATAGTGATCCATAACTGGAATAGTTCATCACCACGTGATCTGATGAGAATTCCAATAATTATTTTCAGTAATTTCGTAGAAATTATTTTTAATTGAGTTCCCATTGAGTTGTCTGGAAATCTGGTATCCATCTTTCTGTCCAATCCATCTTTCTGTCTAATCCATCTTTCTGTCCAATCCATCTTTCTGTCCGATACCTCTTTCTGTCCGTCTGTCTAGGTAAGTCCATCTGTCTTTCTGTTAGTTTCGTCTAGGTTATTCCATCTGTTTTTCTGTTCAATCCTGGTCAATAGACATGTATCCTGCTATAATTCCTTTAAATGCATTTTTGGCAATGGACAACGAATTTTCAGGAAAGAGTCTTTCATACTTCTTTTTTTCCTGTTTGTCACTAAAGGAGTAAAGAAGTCTGGACTTAGAAGTCTAGGGAAATTGAGTACTTCTTCTTTAAGGAATCATCTTTCAGTATGCTTTCATCATCTCCCCATTATGGTTCCAGATTTATGCTCCATGTTCCAGCTTCATGCTCCATGTTCTAGCTTCATGCTTCATCTTTCATGTCCTCCTACTCCTATTTGTCTTTTTTTTTCTTCCTCTTTAATTTCAGCTATAATTCTGCCTTTAGCTGCACTTTGTCTCTGATGTGAGTTCAATTCTCAGGGGACAACTAATCGGCTGATAAGTTCTGATCAGTCAAGCCAGACATGCCCAAATCAAACCAGTAGTAGAAACATGTCTTGAACAACACATTTTTCTTTTTTGATGGTAGACAGTTCCATAAGGTAGTCAAGAGATATCAGCCGTACCCTTCTGGGGCTCTCTTATTTTGCCCTTTGACAATTGAGAAACAATGACCGTAAACAAGATCTTAGACAGCTCGTATAATTCATTCTTCTATCATTCCATCCATTTAACCATTTCTATTGCATATCATTCAATCATCTTCGTATCAAGTTCCATCTTCGCATCAAGTTCCATCTTCCATTTGATGTTATTCAACCACCTGAAATATTCTGACCTTTGATCTCGCAGCTGTATCATCCCCTCCGCCTAATCTTATTCTCAACTATATTGCATTTTTCAAAGCATCTTAAAATCTCGTGTCCTTCATCCGCATATTTAACGTATTGTTTGATTTTCATGTTTTTCCACGGTTCACTTTCCATGGTACACATTCAGTGATACCCTTTCTGTCAATCTTCCAACTTGTCTCTGTCTCTTCCAACCATTCTTTTGTTTTCTCTTTCTTTTTCTCTTTTTCTTCTTCTTCTTCTTCTTGGACCCTAGGCTTCCTCACGTGCGCGGCTTCACGTGCCTCGTCCCTCACTCAACATTTTTTTCATCTCCTCTCCATTCACAACTGTAATGGACCCCGACACTTTGCAGAACGCCCTCCAGGAGCGGCCAGGTCAGATCATTCTTGGTTCAAGCCGTAACCTTAGAATTGCCGCGTGGCAGCATATTCTCAAGGAATTGCCTGCGCAAAAGGAGTCCGCCACCGCCCAAAAATGGGCCCAGTTGCTTTTCAGAACTTACAGCCATTATTCTGACGGCCAGTCTCGATTGCAAGCGCAGAAGGCACTCTTGGGTTTTGTTCAACAAGACCGTAAATACTTGACCTTCTTTGCCAATAGCATTTATGACGTTGCCCAGAATTCCACCAACTTACCTGTTACAAATTTGCTCACCTTGTTAGGATGGGCACAGGCACTTGACGCCTATGAAAATTGCAGTGACGCCTCAAAGGGGGGCGAGGCAGCCGATTTAAATAAGGATACCCCCACAGGTACAAAGGCAGCGGGCGCCGAGAATTCCTCCGACTCTGCTGCAAGCACCAGCAGCACCAGCATTGCGTCCAAGCTCGTCGCTGCGCAGGTGTTGTTGCTTGCATCTGCAGCCGACTCCAGCGTGCCCCTGCAGCACTCCCAATACCCTTCACACAGGCGGCGTCTTCTCAATTCCGCCTTGGCTCACCTGAAACACTCGCTTATGCATGTCTTAGCGTCGCAGCACATTGCGCAGCAGAAGGCCTACATCGACCTCTGCGTGCGTGGTGCACTCGACTGCAAGCTGCCCTCGGCAGCCATTCTCTTTTTGGGCGTGTTATCCGACGCTGTGCATGACTTGTTACCCGCCCACCCCTCTCTTTTCGACTATTTAAGCTCCCACGCTCCCACGGTCCTCAAGTTTTTTACTTCACTGGTGGTCTTGGGAAAAGCTCCTCCTTCGCCCCATGCCTTGACGGAATTCACACGCCACTTCCTCAAGAACTATGTTTCAGGCGAGGACTTTGCCAAGTTGATTTTGCCTGATTTGGAGAAGGCGGTGTTGAAATCCTCGGAGTTTGGCTTCTGCTCAATCACCGTGTTCCTTTTCTCCGAACCAGAAGCAATTGACCTTTCGTCTTCTTTTGCTTCCTCCAAATTATTAAGTCAACTCATGACTGGTCTCAAATCCAACAAGGAGCACGTTCGTGAGGCTGCCTCTGCAACGCTTAGAAACATCTTCAGAACCTCTTTGCCATCAGTTTCCACTGCTGATCTCACAATTATCTTGGATGAAGTCACCAAATGCTTCAAAGGAACTACTAATGTGGACAGCAAAGTGCTTATTGCGGAGGTTTTCGGGGTATTCTCGCTGAAAGATGCCGCTTTTACGGAGAAACTCACTGCTGCAATTTTACCTCTTGCATCGAAGGAACAAAACGAACAAGTTCTCACTAGTTTGTTGAATGTTCTCTCCAAAGCATTCGTTGATGCGCTTACGGAAGATGTGGCCCTTCCTGGAGAGGAGAAACTCGCCTCTCAGTTCAAGGCAGGGTTGGAGAGCTCCAAACTTCCACTCAGAAGCATATGGGCTTCTTCAATCGGCATGCAGTTGCTTTCAGCCAAGGACTCCAATTCTCGTTTGGCCAAACTTTACGCTACCTTGAAGCCATCATTCGCCAAGGCCTTGGCTGAGGCTAACAAATCGCCTCTTTTAAGCATTTCAAACAAGGGTGTCACTGCCGCATACGTGTACCTTGCACTTTCCGCCCACTTTGATGCTGAAAAAGAGCCATTTGCTAGTGTTCTTGATGTTTCAAACGAAAAGTTCTCCATTCTCTTAAGTTCTAAGGCCATCACCAAGTTGACTATCACCGATCAGTCTTGGTGCTTGAAGGCACTTACTGCTTCGTTTGCTTATATTACCGAGAAGGAGGCACTCGACTTTGCACTTGCATATTTATACTTTGCCGTTTCCAACAACGTCAATTATGCAATCAGATTGGATGCTTCGAAGTCGATTGCCGAGCTTCAAAAAGTGAACGAACCGATCTTGATCTCCTCCTTTGTGCAGGCCATTGATGAGATTGTGGCTTCGTCAGAGAATGCTGACGCTACGGAACTCTCTTACGGCTTGAAGTTCCTTTCGCCAGTCTTGAACCATCTCTTACAAAGCTGTCTGAAAGAAGGCGCCGAGAAGGTCTTGGTGAGTTTGTTTGTCATTGCCCACCATACAGGAATTGCAGTCAAGGAAGCATGGATCGGCTTGACTTTGCGTTCTTCTTTGGACCCCTTCCAAGTCATATCCAACCATGTTTCTGAAATCACGGATATCACGTTATCCATCTTCGAGAAGTATCCAGAAACCAGCCCTCTTGTCAAGGCTGCATGTGCCGCTTTAACCACCTTCTCTTTTGTTCATCCTAAAGCTTGTCAGGAAGAAATTGTCAAGGCCTTGAGAGCGGATCTCTCTCTTGAGAACCTTCTGGGAATCGACTCTACGTCTATTGATATCTGGAGGGGCTCAGAGGGTGAGGCTGTTGTGGATGTTTTAGAAGCATCCAAGTCCAAGAAGGTGGAGGACAAAAACTCCAAGGACTACGAAACCAGGAAATGGGAGGAAAGCTTAAAGAAGGAGATCTCGGCCAAAAAGACCACTCAGAGAAAACTCACAAGAGAAGAACAGGCTTTGGTCAATGAACAGATCGCCAAGGAATCGACCATTCGTGCCAACATCAACGCAATCATCAAGCGTTTCAACCGTGCTTTCGCCATCATTACTACCTTCACCGCTAACTCCAATTCCTTGAATACAGGAGGTTTGGAATGGTACAGTGTTGCCGTCTTCGACCTCTTGGAGCTCTTGAAACATCCTCTTGCCCATGATTTGCTCGGAGAAAAAGGTACTGTCACATTCATCGCTGCATCCAATGAGATCAAGGCCAGATTGCACCCATTGGCTGAAATGACCGGTGCAATTATCTTGAGACTTTATGGAATCAAGGGTATTCCTCAACAATACACCCAGCAACCACTTCTTGAAAGTTTGAGCACGATTTTGTTTAGAATCAAAATGCTTGTGGATGATTGGTTTACAGTGACGGGTTACATTTACATTGCTCCATTGATTATCAAGGTGATGGAAAACGGAAAAGCAGTGGCACTCAAAAACTCCAAGAAGCAAAAGGTCACTTCCGAATTCAATCACGAGGACCCCGAAGAAGAGCACCTTTCGTTGGCTATCAGTATTCTTTCTGCGCAGAATATGCTTGAGAATGAGTACATTCCTCGCCGGCCGATCTTGGAATCAATCATTGAATTGATGAAGATCCCAACCCGGGCCAAGATGGTCAAGGAATGTTTCTCAACTGTTTGTCAGCAAATTTCCGTGAACTTCACCCTCGTGGACTTGGAAATCCTTCTTCTGAATTTGGTGATTCCCGATGCGTTTGTCAAAAACGCCATTCTCCAGAGTATCGATGCTGAGTTTGACTTGACGGAGGATTTGACTTACTCTGACCAAATCTGGTTGACTATGCACGATACCGATAATGCAGTTGCTGAGTTGTCCAGAACAATCTGGGAAGAGAGTGACTTCCAGGTTCCTGCAGACGGCCCTCAAAGATTACTCGCTTACATCGATCAGAAGGATGCCGGACTTCGCTTGACGGTTGCCAAATCCATCGCTTCTGCCATTGAAGTTCTTAGTGAGAATGACGAATCTGTCTACTTGAAATGGTTCAATGAGTTGTTACAGCTCTTTAAGAAGTTGGAGGTGCCTCCTCCTGCAGAGAAGGACAAGTTTGGTCTTGCTGTGAACACAGCTGCTGCATCGCGTGACATGTGGGAGTCCAGGTCGACCATTGCCATTGCCTTGCGTTTCCTCAGTCCATTGTGCAAGTCTTCGGAGGCAGTTCAAAGGATCTTCACTTTCCTTGTACCAGAAGAAACCCTTGGAGACAAGGAGGAATTGGTGGCGCAGGAACTTTTGGAGGCCGGAACTGAAATCATCAAGCAATCGGGTGCAGAGAACGTGGAGGTTCTTATTGAGATTTTCGAGACTTGTTTGGCCAAAAAAGACGAGAATTCAAGAAAACAAGACAGAATCAACGAGCTGGTCATCATCTTGTATGGTTCTTTGGGACGGCACTTGGCCGCAGACGACTCACGGCTTCAAATTATTTTTGACCGTTTGTTACAGACTCTCGACACTCCATCGGAGGATGTGCAGTTTGCAGTCTCAGAGTGTATTGCTCCTCTTGTGAAATCTTTCCAAGATAAGCTTCAAGACACGTTTGATAAACTTTTGGAAAAGCTCTGGAACGGAAAGACCTTGGCCGAAAGAAAAGGTGCTGCCTACGGTATTGCAGGATTGGTCAAGGGTGCAGGAATCAAGTCGCTTTTCAATAATGACGTCATGAGGGAAATCACCGCTGCTGCGGACAACAAGAAGAACGAGAATGCCCGGGAGGGTGTTTCGTTTGTATTTGACTGTTTGTCGCAGGTTTTGGGCGCCATGTTTGAACCCTATGTGATTGAGGTGTTGCCCATCATCTTGAAGTTTTTGGGTGACCCAAGTCCGCAGGTCCGTGAAGCCACTGACTTGGCAGCTCGTCAAATCATGAAGTGCACCACCAGTTACGGTATCAAGCAATTGATTCCACTCGCCATCCGCAATTTGGACGATATTGCATGGAGATCCAAGAAGGGCTCAGTGGAGCTTTTGGGTTCCATGGCATACCTTGATCCTACGCAGTTATCTGCTTCTTTGTCGACCATTGTGCCGGAAATCGTGGGAGTTTTGAACGATTCCCATAAGGAAGTGAGAAAAGCTGCTGACCAGTCGCTCAAGAGGTTTGGAGAAGTCATCAGAAACCCAGAGATCCAGACAATTGTGCCGGACTTGATCAGGGCTATTGGTGATCCTACCAAGTACACCGAGGAGGCACTCGATAAGTTGATTAAGACACAGTTTGTGCATTACATCGACGGTCCATCGTTGGCCCTCATCATCCACGTCATCCATCGTGGAATGAGAGAACGGTCTGCTTCTACCAAGAAAAAGGCCTGTCAGATTGTTGGAAACATGTCTATTTTGGTCGACAGCAACGATCTCCTGCCCTACTTGCCTTCGTTGGTGGCCGAGCTCGAGGTGGCCATGGTGGACCCAGTTCCAGAAACTAGATCCACTGGTGCCAGAGCTTTGGGTTCATTGGTGGAGAAATTGGGAGAGGATCGCTTCTCCGACTTGATTCCTCGTCTTGAGGGTACTTTGAATGACCCCACCAAAGCAGGCGACCGTCTTGGGTCTGCACAGGCCTTGGCAGAGGTCATTGCCGGTTTGGGGCTTTCCAAATTGGACGAGATGCTTCCTTCCATTCTCTCCAATGCCCAATCTCCATACAACCACGTGCGTGCAGGATATGTGCCATTATTGCTTTACTTGCCTGTTTGTTTCGGGTCTCAGTTTGCTCCATACTTGTCTCAAATCATTCCTCCCATTTTAAGAGGCTTGGCTGACACGGATGAGGAGATTCGTGGAACCGCTTTGAAGGCCGGAAGATTGATTGTCAAGAACTACGCCTCCAAGGCCATTGATTTGTTGTTACCTGAATTGGAACAGGGTATGGCCGATACCTCGTACCGGATCAGACTTTCGTCCGTGGAACTTACGGGAGACTTGTTGTTCCAGGTCACCGGAATTTCCGGCAAAAACGAGCTCACGGAGGAGCAACTGGAGGTCAACCGCAACCTCGTGGATGTGTTGGGCCAGGACAGAAGAGACCGCATTTTGGCATCGGTGTACGTTTGTCGTTCCGATATTACTAGTGTGGTGAGAGCCGCATCCATTGATATCTGGAAGGCATTGGTGGCCAACACGCCAAAGACCGTTAAGGAGATCATTCCTAGCTTGACCCAGATGTTGGTCAAGAGACTTGCATCCAGCGATGAAACCCATAGAACCATCGCTGCCACCACGTTGGGAGATGTGGTGCGTCGTGTGGGAGCAAATGCCTTGGCTCAATTGCTTCCTACCATGGAGGATTTGCTTGTTTCGAGCGATGCCGATGGAAAACAGGGTATCTGTTTTGCAGCCACGGAATTGATCAATTCCGCCAACAGCGATGCCTTGGAACGGTTCCAGGATACATTCATTCTGATCATCAGAGATGCCTTGACGGATCTGTCTGCGGGCGTCCGTGCAGCAGCAGCCCAGGCCTTCGAGGCGCTCCAGGACAGAATCGGCAAGGTGGTTATCGACGAGATCTTGCCATATTTGTTGAATATGTTGGAGTCGGACGATTCAGAAAATGCGCTTTTGGCCTTAGAGGATATCATGGCAACAAAGGCCGATGTGGTGTTCCCTATTTTGATTCCAACCTTGATGACCCCTCCAATCGATACCTTCAAAACAAGGGCTTTGGCTTCGTTGGCCTCAGTGGCTGGTTCTGCTCTTTACTCGCGTCTTGGTGCAATCATCAACACTTTGCTCCAGGCCGTGATAGACGCCAAAAAGAGTGGAAATGCCCAAACAATCGAGGAAGCAAACAACGCTTTCGACAAGACGCTCTTGTCCATCAACGACGACTCGGGAGTGCATCCGGTCATGCAGCAATTGATGGCCTTGGTGAAACACCAGGACCCGGAGAAACGGGCCGCCATCACCCACCGTCTTGCGGTATTCTTTGCCAATACCAACCTCGACTACCTGATCTACGTGCAGGACTTGGTGTCCCAGCTTATCTTTTATCTTGGCGATAAAGATACTGACGTGGTGCAAGGAGTTTTCGAAGCTCTCTTTGCTTTGGTCAAGGCCCAGGACAAGCCTACGCTTGAGCAATTGATCAAACCTGCACACCAGGCCTTGATCATTTCTGGAGTCAAGGGCGAGAACTTGCCTGGTTTCACGCTCCCCAAGGGCCCCAGCTGTATCTTGCCCATCTTTTCTCATGGTTTGATGTACGGATCTTCGGAGCAAAAGGAGCTTTCTGCTCTTTCATTGGCCGAGATTATCGACCGCACGCCGCCTGAGAACTTGAAGCCATTTGCTACGCCCATCACCGGACCTCTTATCCGTGTGATTGGAGAAAGGGTGAGTTCCGACATCAAGACGGCAATTTTGGCCGCTTTGACCAACTTGTTGCGTCGGATTCCGCAGTTTTTGAGGCCATTCATCCCTCAACTTCAAAGGACGTTTGTACGGTCGTTGATGGACCCTTCGAATGATCGGTTGAGAAATGGAGCCGTGGAGGCTTTGGGGCTTCTCATCGAGTTCCAGCCTCGTGTGGATTCACTCGTGATGGAATTGGTCACTGCCGCCAAAACCGCCGATGACGAGGCCATCAAGAACTCGCTTCTCAAGGCCATGCTCCAGGTGGTGTTGAAGGGAGGAAAGAACATGAGCGAGACATCCAAGACTTCCATCATGACTTTGGTGGAGCAGGAGTTGAACAGCGTCAACGACCAATCAGCAGTAGCCTACGCCCGGCTTTTGGGCTCGCTTTCTCAAGTGTTATCTCTGGAAGAAGCAGCCAATATTCTCCGCAATAAGATCTTGAGCAAGCGCAACGATGCCACGGAAATGAAGTTTGCCATTTTATCTCTTAACTCGTTCTTGAGAGATGCTCCGGCACACGTGTTCCACACGGGGCTTTTGGGCGAGATTGTGGCGTTTATTCTCGAGTGTTCCAACGCTGCTTCGCCTTATATCTCCGATAATGCCACGGTGGCCTTGGGAAAACTCCTTCTTTTACAGGGTGAAAGAAAGCTGCCCAAACAAGAAGCCTCAGTGCCGGAACTGGAGCCATTCGAGTTGCCATTGGAAAACAGAGAGGCAGCAGTCAAGCAATTGGCCGAGTCGGCGTATGCGCCTGCATCCAGCTCCGCCGATACTCGTCGTCTTGCACTTATTGTGATCCGGACCATTGCCCGGTTGAAGAACAACGAGTGTTTGGAGCCATTTTTGGATGTGGTGGCGCCCGCCGTCTTCTCGTGTTTGAGAGATGCGGTGATTCCAATCCGCTTGGCGGCCGAAAAGGCGTATTTGTCGGTGTTCAACTTAGTCGAGGATGTGGACCAGACGCAGTTCAAACAGTGGTTTGAGCGGGTTTCACAGGCCCCAATTACCGTGGGCTCGATGACCATCCAGCCCCGGTCCATCGGTGACTACACCAAGAGAGTTGCCTCGCGGTTGGCATCCGTGGAGAGAGAGCGGTTGGAGGCTGGCGGAGACGAGGAGACCATGTTCAGCGACCGGATAGAGGATGAATCGGAGGTCTGGTCTTTTGGTGGACTCTAACCAGACACTAGTACAATGGGCCATCTGTCTCCGGGTATAAAAGATTGGTGTTATCTGGAAAGACGAAAACTCTTCAGATTAAGATTGGTACTGTTTGGGAAGACGAAAACTCGACAGCTTAAGATTCGTATATCTGGAAAGACGAAAACTAGACAGATCAAGATTTTTAATATCTGGAAAGACGAAAACTCGTCAGGTCCGGAATTTGGTCGTCTAGTCTGGGGCTGACTCGGATGGAAGACACTTATACCGACGATCGTGTCTAGATAGTAGAAACTGCCATACTGAATATAGAGATAATTGTTTATTGGTGTTCAGAACCCTGTACTAATTTAGAGTAAGAGGTATTCATTCCCATGATGATTTCCAGCATATATATCAGTTAGCATACACTTTAACGATACACCACTTTAACGATACATTACTTGAACCAATACACCACTTTGAACGGTCTATGGACAACTGTGACATTATTAGGCAATGTGTGGTCGTGCGCGACTCATAATCAGACTAGCGACAAATGCGGAGTTAGTCAGATAAACCACTCAGTCTAATGGAGTTGCACTGGAATTTCTGCAATCATTTAATTTGACTTTTATTTCTAATAGTCTCTCTTCAACAGATACCTTTATACATTATTTAGTATTAATTTTTTTTTTATTGGTGATTTTGTATTAATACATTTACTCGCAGAATGGAGAGAATACAGGAACTGTACCGAATCTACAGAAAAATTACCCCGGTATATATAATGATTTGGACTGGGTCCGCTAGTATGCACATCTTTATCAGCATAAGACCTTGATTCCGTCATACAAAACGAGGTGTTCCGAATGGGAGGCTAGAAAACAATCCAGTTTGAAAGCAAGTTGCTTGTGCTTCTGGACGACTTCAAGTTGATCTTGTTCACCAAAGACTCGAAGCTGAGTATTCCGTCCTTCCTCAAGTCTCAGATTACAGTATTCAAAAATAAACATAGAAATAAAAATAGTAATATAGAACATGGATTATAGATCCATCGAAATATAGCCACTTAGACATAGAAAGATAGAGTCACATAGATACATAGAAATAGACACAGAACATAGACATAGACACAGAACATAGACATAGACACAGACCATAGACATAGACACATAGAAGATATAAAATGATTTGGAAACATATAGATGGAAATGACATCTAATAAACCAAAACAGGAAAAGGATCTGATGTCGTAGTAATAATAGTAATAGTTCTACTAACAGTAGTAGTATTCCTTGGTATTGGTACCAGTAGTAGTACCAGTAGTAGTACCAGTAGTAGTAGTAGTAGTAGTAGTAGTAGTAGTAATAGTTCTACTAACAGTAATAGTAACAGTAATAGTAATAGTAACAGTAGTAGTAGTAGTAGTAGTAGTAGTAATAGTACCAGTACCTGTACCAGTGCGACTTGAGGCTCTAACCCATCTTCCCAAAGGTTATAAGCTTCTAACGACTTCTAAGTTAATCGGATCTTCCAGGACCTTCCAGGACATTGACCAAACGGAAACTAAGTATTCTGAACGGCTAGTATTAGTAGGAACTCGCCCGATCAGTCGTTATGGGTAATCTTAGTTAACTTATGATTGTTATGTTCTTTAATACATTTATGCCTTACTAATACTTTGCTCGTTGATGATTCCTCAAGAGAGGAACCGAGGTGGCTTATATAACTTTGAGAGAAACGTAATACCGGAAAACTCTCCACTAGAACAATAGTAAGGATTGTTCTAGATTATTCTAAAAGGACTGGCACGGCGTTTGGAATGGCCATTGTTACAATCGGACAGAGTAGGCTTCATGAATCCTCTATGGGCAGGGCCCTGCCTATCGTGGATCTAACAGTAATTGTGATCCCCTGTTATTTCGCAGCATACAGTCTTACTCTTGACTCGGCCATTTGGGACCAGATGTATACTCAGACTCATAACCGTAACCATACATGCTCACAGGTAACTACTGTAGTTGCTCATACATTAGCCACGGACACGTCGGACTTCAGTTTCCCAAAGAGGCATCCATAACTACATTCAATTTATACAACACTTATGGAGCACTCACAAACACTCATAAAACATAAGTGCAGATATAGTACTTGAAAGACATGAGACAGATTAAAAACACCCATAAATCAAATCTACGGCATAGGCTCGGCATACAAAGTAAGAGACTCAACACCTGATAATGGTGCAGGCCCTTTGATCTATCCTTGCATAATATGTCATGTAGATTACTCAACTTTTGTACCTTGGTGATAGGTACATCAGGTGGACCTCTTAAAAAGCAAGGAACACAGTCCAGTGTAATAAATGTAAGTCATAAGTCAGTCTCATAAGTGAGTTTCATAAGTGAGTTTCATAAGTGAGTCTCATAAGTCAGTTTCATAAGTGAGTTTCATAAGTCAGTCTCATAAGTCAGTTTCATAAGTGAGTCTCATAAGTCAGTCTCATAAGTCAGTCTCATAAGCCAGTCTCATACAGTGTTTTTCAAAACTATTCAAACCAGCACGACAAAATGGTTCGAACCAAGAAGATAGAATGGTTCAAACCAGCTCGGCAAATGTTTCAAATCACACTAGCACAATTGAACAAAGGGTCAATGTTGTTGAACGTTAGCATATACCAATTGGTATACAGGAACCGTTATATAGTTGGACTGCAATAACTCTCTTAAATGAGTGACTCGGGTAATTAGTTCTGTCATCTGTCTTGTAACTCTATTGCTATGTAAAGTAGTGAGTTCGTGATCTCTGTTTCACAATTGATACCGCCCAACACTGAGCAGGATCCTTGCTTTATATAGTTATTCCTGGGGACTCCCAAACGATCTCTTTCCTTCGTCAATCTCCCTCATCTATATTGTCTTCTCCATAACAATTCTCAGAGTTAGGCGAGAGTTAGACAAGAGTTAGACGAAAGCTAGACGAGAACCCAAAGAGCCCTAGCTCTACCTTTGTCTCTTCTTCAACAATACCCAACATTATCTCATCTGGATAGCTTGGCATGAACATGCAGTACCCGCACATGTACTGGTCTCTCAAGTTCATCAGTCACATGTCGCGTGTTCCAACATATACAGTGTTTTTCAAAAGTATTCAAACGAGCGCAGCAAAACTATCCAAACCACACTAGCACAATTAAACAAACCAGTAATTCAAAAAATTTCGCTAACAACTCAAAACATTGTTGTATACAAAATAGCAAAGAAACCAATTCAGTTCCGTCCGTTTTGACCCTGATTGGTACTGCAAGACTCCCAAATGTAGTACATATGAGGCAATCCTCCAGATTTAACATTTCAGAATATTGAATTCTAATTAAAATTGGTGTGAAGCATTACGCCATTTGGTTTGAAAGACTGTGCGAAGGGCACGGAACTGAACTGGAAGGGGCACGAAACTATTTGAATCATTGGTTTGTTTATTTTTGAAAAACACTGTATGTGGGGCAAATGTTTCGAATCACACTAGCACAATTGAACAAAGGGTCACTGTACACTCGGTCCTATCTACTAATGTATCTTTTAATCAATGAATATTTCACCTATTCTGTTTTAGGGCATCCGGATTTTTTCACATTAAGACTCTCCTTGAACATTTGGCAATTTTTGATGTAGTGGTTTTGGTATTAGTGGAAAGAAACACGAGACCGGAACTCAATGGTGGTCACGTGACCATAAAAATCACGGCACCTTTAAAAGGCCATCACCAAACCTTTTCAACTAAACAAATATGCATTGTAAAGTCCGGAATTCCAGGATTCCACCAAGCCCACTATTCGGTCGGTACCATGAAAAATAGGTCTCTTGCGTTGGGCCTTTTTCTGCTGAGGTAGCTGGGTGTACGGGTGTTTTGGGTTCTCGACAGTGCCAATTCCGGGGTAGCCCTTGATTGAAACTGCAGACTCCCAAATGTAGTACATACAGTGTTTTTCAGAAGTACAGTGATTTTCAAAACTATTCAAATGAGCGCAGCAAAACGATTCAGACCACACTAGCAAAATTAAACAAACCAATGGTTCAAAAAGTTTCGTACTCCTTTGCACAGTCTTTCAAACCAAATGGCCTAATGTTTAACAACAATTTTCAGTAGAATTTTCATTAGAATTCAATATTCTGAATTGTTAAATCCAGCGGATTGCCTCATATGTATTACATTTGGGAGTCTTGCAGCACCAATCAAGGGCCAAACGGACGGAACTGAACTGGTTTCCTTGTCATCCTGTATACAACAGCTTGAATAGTGCAAGAGTGCAATAGTGCAAGAGTGGAATTAGGGAATTAGTGAATTAGGGTTAGAGGACTACAAGACTATATGATTGTATGAGGGAGTACGAAACTCTTTAATTATTGGTTTTTTTAATTTTGCTAGTATGGTTTGAATCGTTTTATCGCACGGGTTTGAATAGTTTTGAAAAAAACACTGTATGAGGCAATCATCCAGATTTAATATTTCAGAATAATGAATTTTAATAAAAATTGGTGTGAAATATTTGTCCAGCTGGTTTGAACAGTTTTGAAAAACACTATAATACTAATAATACCTCTCATACTATTAATAATACCTGTAATACTACTAATAATACCTGTAATACTACTAATAATACCTCTAATACTACTAAAAATACTTCTAGAAACTAGCTTATTCTCCAGGCAGACGGTTCTAGATTCGTTCCTGAAACAACTATAAACGCTAAAAATAGTAATGCAGGATGATCTTCCATTGTTATATAAGCACTCGTGCAGCGTAGTAGTGAGCATCGCAGTAAACTTCCGTAGTCAGCACCAAGATTATGTGCAGTTTAGTTTAATGTAGTATGTAGTAAGGTTTAAGTAAGGTGTGTAGTGTGTAGTAAGGTTTAAGTAAGGTGTTTAGTGTAGTGTGTAGTAAGGTTTAAGTAAGAGTGCTAATTAATCAATCAGAATATTATCTGGGAAGACTTTAAGATGTGTTCTATTCCGACGCCCAGAACAGCCAAACAGCCAAACAGCCAAACAGCCAAACAGCCAGACCACCAGAAACAGCTCTCGCGTAACTCGTCAGATATTCACATATCTTGAGACTATGCATTCATAAGACTGACTCTCGAGACTGACTTTATGTTCAACAAGTACGTCACTCTGGACTGTACTCCATGGCTATTGGAAGGATCACCTGATGTACCCGAGCCAAGGTTACATGAGGAGTTAAGTAATCTACACCATTTGATCTTGCATATAAACCCCTTTCCTCTAGTGTGGTCTTCTTAGATACAAGCACAAGTAAATTTTCACCACTAGCTACAAACACATAGAAGCACTCGATACTTAAGTAGCGAGGCCCCCTAAATCCGTACATCAGAAGTAGCAGACTAGTTAAGGGCTTATATATTAGGAGTTCAATCATTATGCATAAAGTTCATGGTCTCATCAAGGTATGTAAATACTTGAGGACTTACAGGTAAGCTGTTTCTGGTGGGTCTGGGAGTAGAGGACATCTTGATATGTTCCTCACAGACAATATTCTGATTGATTAACTAACACTAGGATATGCAAGAACTCAACAGTGACTGACCTGTTAGTCTTATATGTTGTAGTTTAGTGTGTAGTGTAGGTTGGAGATCTCGGAGTTGAAACCCCACAATCCAGTGTCGGAGTAAGAGTGAGAGAAGTGGCTGTATTGGTCGACAATATGGTATTCGTACACGATAGAGGCCAAATTTGGAGAGGTGAACTTAGCAATGGCAGCATTGTGGTCGAAGCTACCGAAGATGGTCGAAGCTACCGAAGATGGTCGAAGCTACCGAAGATAGCAGAAGCAACCTTGGCAACGTGGTAGGCAGGGGAGTTCAAGCCATCACCTTGAGCAGCAATGGTAACGTAAGCTTTACCCAAGGTGTCGTCTCTGAATCTAGCTTCAGATCCCAAGAAAGTAGCTGGAGCAATGGCTGGCTTGGCAGCGTTTTCAAGCTTCAAGGAAGATTCCAAAACCTCGACCAAAGCTTCGTGCTCAATGTTACCAGAGGCGGAAACAAGGGTGTTGGAGCCGACCAAGTGCTTCTCCAACAAACGGATAGAGTCGGACTTCTCCAAGTCAGGAATGGACTCGGCGGTACCCAAAGCAGGCAAACCGAGGGAGTATCCTTGGAAAGCAGATACATTTTAGTGCTCCAAGACCATCTTAGAAGGAGTAGCCTCCAAAGCATCAGCCTGAGCAATCTGGGTTTTCTTCAAAGTCTCGTAGTTAGCCTTGGCAATGACATCACTGTAATTGGAAATAATGTGTAGTGTGTAGTGTGTAGTGTAGTGTGTAGTGTAGTGTGTAGTGTAGTGTAGTGTGTAGTGTAGTGCAGTGCAGTATGTGCTAAACATTGTCAATCAACGGGTCAAGATTTCAAACTATACCTTTTTAGAGGAATGAATGAAGCTACATACTTCATGTACCTCATGAACAAAGGGTATGCTTCTGAGCAAATCTCTTGAAAATGAAGCAATGCCCTGATTCTACCCTCATAACCTGTAGAGAAGCTAACGCCTGATCCGCAGCGACAGTTGCGACACTAGGAGGGCCAGTGATTAACCAGGGCGTAATATCTAGAGGATAGTTCACACTATAAGACATTGACCTCATAGTCTCATCAAGATATGTAAACACTTCAGGAGAAGTGTTTACTTCAGGAGGAGGAGAAGAAGAGTTGTCAGTGCTCATTGAAGTATTATCAATACGAGGTCTTTTGGTGGGGCTGGTTCTTGTAGGCATCTTGGTATACCTCAGGCAGTTAAATGTTCGATTAATTGTCTAACAATAAATAGGGCGCGGACCCTATTATATATCTGGAGATTCTTCCTTCATCACTCAATCAATTGAAACAAGAGTGTCATTTCAGTCCGGAAAAAAGGCAGAATTACCAAGCAAAGTGGCTACCCAAGAGAATTGTCAAATGTGATCTACTTCAACTATCCCAATGCGACTGTGAAGTTCGCTTTCTTCTCGACAAAAGTCTGGAACAAGTCAAATCGTTTCACAACATGTACTGTACTACCAGAATCTCATAATCTATAACTGTGACCTCCTAAGCCCTTCTGACTATGACTTTCTAAGACCTCTTATGATTATTTAACCTTCCATGAATATTGTGAGCTTCTGATATTAACTATGACTCTATGATTATTTTGAGTTTCTATTATTATTATGACCTCCTGTGATTATGATCTTGGCGTTATGAATAGGACTATTCTGTATACTCTCAGTCACTACCCTCAGTCACTACTCTCAGTCACTAGTCTCACTCACTACCCTCACTCACTCTTGTCAGATCCAACATAGGTATTCCCACCTACGCCTGATATCTACCAGCCACCTACCAACCACCTAGTGGCTCGCCCCCTTTTCTTTAGTTATATATGCAACTCTGATTTCTTCTAAGCAACTCTGATTTCTTCTATGCAACTCTGATTTCTTCTATGGGGTTTCATCAACGAATACAAATAAATTAGTACTGCACTACCAGAATCCCATACAAATGCCACGTTTGATGGTAAATACAGCATAGTCGGTTCATTTGATACATATTCGCCCATCTTTCTTGTGTGCTTAGTTTAGTCCCTCAGGAAATGTCCTCTTTCGTTGCAGTCCATTGAATTTCTTGGTCATTCTCCATTGACCTATTGATTTTCTTGATCATTCTCCATTGACCTATCGATTCTTTATGTTAACCTCAGAATTTGAGGCTAGAGCTGCCAGAAAAGTTACCACAGGGATAACTGGCTTGTGGCAGTCAAGCGGTCATAGCGACATTGATTTTTGATTCTTCGATGTCGACTCTTCCTATCATTCCGAAGCAGAATTCGGTAAGCATTAGATTGTTCACCCACTAATAGGGAAGGTGAGTTGGATTTAGACCGTCGTGAGACAGAACGGTCAGGTGGTAGGTTTTCATGTTGGAAAGCATTAAGTTTACAAAATCCTCTCTTTTCGAAAAAATGTCTTTGAGAGGAAGAGCATTTTGAAATGAGTGTCCATAGACCACTTCAATGTCCAATTTCAAGCTCTTTTGAGGGCTTGGCTTCACTGGGATGTACATACATGGAGTAGTACATCATTGGCAACATTCCAAGATTTTCTTTTTGATGACTATGAGAAACAAGATATTAGAACTGTTACAACGAGGGCTTAGTGTGTGTAGTAAGGAAGAGGGTATATGGTATAATTGTAGTCGCAGAAACAAGAGGTAGTAGGGATTAACTATTAGTATAATAAGGTAGTAAGGACAATGTAGTAGGGATTAACTATTAGTATAGTAAGGTAGTAAGGACAATGTAGTAGGGATTAACTATAGTACTATAGTATAGTAGTACTCACAATGTAGTAGGTATTAACTGTAGTACTATAGTATAGTAGTACTCACAATGTAGTAGGTATTTACTATATTACTATAGTAAGGTAGCAAGCACAATGTGGTATGTATTAACTATAGTACTATAGTAGAGTAGTAAGCACAATGTAGTAGGTATTTACTATAGTACTATAGTATAGTAGTAAGCACAATGTAGTATGTATTAACTATTAGTATAGTAAGATAGTAAGCACAATGTGGTATGTATTAATTATAGTACTATAGTACAGTGGTTCTCAAAAGTATTCAAACCAGGGCGGCGAAATGTTTGAAACCAAGAAGACAGAATGGTTCAAACCACACTAGCAAAATTAGACAAACCAATAATTCAAATCGTTTCGTACCCCTTCCACTTTCATTACTTAAGATTAGCGTTATTGAAGATAAATACCAATACCTTCTATTATATTATACTAGTAAAGATATTACTATCACTGATTGGGCGAGTTACTACTATAAATAGCCTTCAGTATTTCTTAGACTTCCGTTAGGTCATCGTTCCTGGAAGATCCTTATCACTTATAAGCCCGTTAGAAGCTTACTACCCTTGCAATTACAGGTTAGAGCCTCTGGTCGCATAACAATTCTATCCGTTCTAGCCCTTCACTGGTGCTACAAGACTCCCAAATGTAGTACATATATGGCAATCCACCAGATTTAAGATTTCAGAACGTTGAAATCTAATGAAAATTGGTGTTAAAAATTAAGCCATTTGGTTTGCAAGACTGTGCAAAGGGGTACGAAACTTTTTGAACCATTGGTTTGTTTAATTTTGCTAGTGTGGTTTGAATCGGTTTGCTACGCTCTTTTGAATAGTTTTGAAAATCACTGTATAGTAGTAACGACAATGTAGTATGTATTAACTAATGTTATAGTAAGGACAATGTAGTATGTATTAACTAATGTTATAGTAAGGACAATGTAGTATGTATGAACTAATGTTATAGTAAGGTGGTAAGTACAATGTAGTATGTATTAACTATAGTTATAGTATAGTAGTAAGGACAATGTAGTAGGTATTAACTATTAGTATAGTAAGGTAGTAAGCACAATGTAGTAGGGATTAACTATTAGTATAGTAAGGTAGTAAGGAAAATGTAGTATGTATTAACTATAGTTATAGTAAGATAGTAAGCACAATGTAGCACGTTATGTATATAAAGATTCATTAGAGTAGAAAGGCATTGCTGAAGTGGACGAAGGCGGTGGACAGTCGTTGTTCACGAGCAACCAATCAAGTACCAAGGTATGACCAGCCATGTCATATTCTTTTCTTTTATCCTTTTCTACAGAAAAATAATAACTGGGGAAGATGGATGAGCACTAAAGAACAGTCCTAAAGAACAGGACTAAAAACAGGACTAAAAACAGTACTAAAAAACAGTACTAAAGAACAATACTAAAAAACAATACTTTTACAAGACAGGACTACCGAGTTCCACGGCTCTAGTCACTATTTATACATACCTAGTCTCTCTACACTGACCACTAAATCATTTGCTTATTCATTGTGAATGGCTTTTTTAGCGTGACCAGACACTGTTATTGGGAGAAAACTAGAACAGCAGATTAGGAGAATAGGAGAACAGCAGAATAGGAGAACAGCAGAATATGAGAACAGCAGAATATGAGAACATCAGAATATGAGAACATCAGAATAGCAGAATATGAGAACATCAGAATAGCACATTGGACACGCTAGACCGTGACTTCTTCAGACCGGAAAGAGGACTGGACTAGAATAAACTGCATTGGCTAGACTTTGAACTGGACTAGAAAAAACTGCACTAGTTAGACTGTGAACTGGACTGTCCATTATGATGCAAGCTGACTCTTCAGATGCTCATTAATAGACTGTAGTAAGAATTGAAATAGTTCAATCGTTCATATTGTATCTCTCATGAATCGACTCAGCAGTCACTTAGATAGCCCACACGTAGTAACTCTGGGGTTCATCACACTGTAACTCTGGGGTTTATGTGATAGCTACTTATTGTGGTGGATGATTCGAGTACATATGCTCAGAGACCACCATCTCAAGTATCACACTTTTTTTCCTGCTCTGTTTCGGATCCGTCCCTCTACTCCCAACTATCTATGCAACTATGCTATTTCTTGTCATCTATGTATCCGTACATCAAGAACTGGTCTTCCTCAAGTCTCCACTGACATGGAGATCCATGGACTCTCAACTGATATGAGCTGTAACATGAAACCTTGAATCTTCATCTTACTTCTTCAGGCTCCATATCTCGAATCATTCTCCTTCTAATGATTCTCCTTTTAATGATTCTCCTTCTAATGATTCTCCTTTTGATCATTTCCCTTCTGATTCCCCTTCTAATCATTTCCCTTCTGATTCTCCTCTAATCATTCCCCTTCTGATTCCCCTTCTAATCCCCCTTCTATCATTCTCTATTCCATCTTTTGCAGAGGCCCCGAAGAGATCCACTTGGACGAGTCCGAATCTTGGTTCATGGTCAAATTCGTCGGCAAGTCCAACTTCAAGCTCCTCAACGGCGGCAAGTGGTTCAACTCCTGCGGCAGATTCGCCTCGGGCTCCTTCTTGGCGGCATTGGGCGGTGGCGTCATGTTCATGTTCCGAGGAACCACCTTGCCCTGAGCCGGCTTCTTCATGCCTTCACCAGGAGTCTCCAATGGCTTGGGCATCGGCGTCATGAAAAACGACGAAAGGTTCGTCGACGAGCTGTGTGCCGACATCACCGGCGTATTGGCCGATGAGAGCCCCAATACTGGCGAGTTGGGTAATGTGAAGTTGCCCGTGGGTGAGTTGGGCCTGCTCTTCTTGAGCCGGTTTTGCACGTAGTCCAAGTCGCTTTGGTCGAGGATCTTGGACCGGCCAGGAACGGGATGATGCACTTGGGGGTTTAATGGGGTCATTTTCTGGAGCTGCAGGAGCGTGTTAAACGCCGCTTTGCTGCTGGGCGACTTGCTAGACGTGAGCGCCACGCTCGATAGGTATTGGAGGTTGTTCAGCGAGCTCAGCGGCGCAAATGAAAACGCGCTGGATCCGGGCTTGAAGTAGTCTTTTAGCGACGGAAGTGACTGTGAATTGGCGGGGCTCTTGGCGTATTCCAAGTGCGGCCGTGGCTTGCCCGACGTATTGGTGCTTGACTTCTCCAACACCTTGAGTTCTTCCGTGGCCGCTGACGCCAACAAGTCGATGTTCATGGTGGAGCTGGCGGTGGAAAGGCTCTCCAGAAGCTTTCCGTCTTTCATGTCCACTTCTGTATCGGTATCTCCCGAGGTCACGGACGTGCCGAGTTTATGCGAGTCGCTGGACGGCGACGATGTGGCTGACGATTCTCCATTTGTTTCGGGTATGTAGCCCAACGAAGGCGAGCTGGTGAAGGTATTAAGTTTGGATGCTGGCGGCGACTCTGGCACAGCCTGCTCGTCCTCGGGGAAATCGATCTTGGAGAGGTTCTTATTGCGCCTGCTATTAGGGTTTGTATGGATTCGGGAGTGACGGGTGAGTTCGTCCAGCCGAGAAAATCGCTTGTTGCAGCCTGGAAACGAACATGAGTGGGGCTTTTCGCCAGTGTGTGTTCGAATGTGGCGGGTTTGATGTTCCAACCGATGGAACGCCTTATCACAGATGGGGCACTTGTATGGACGAGAAGTTGGGTCTTTTCGCTTGGCGTCGATTTTGGACGACATCATGATGCTCTACTCCGCAAACAAACGATGGGTATCAGGATAGACGAGGATCCAGGTGAAAAAAATTAGATCAACGACTGCAACGGACGGTAGAAGGGCACAAATGAAGAACACGATTCTATTGCAGAGTCGGTGGACGAAACACAGGCTCTCGCTGGTACACAGTGAAGTAAGGATAGGCCGGAACCGATACTGGGTGGACACAAGACTTTGGTGTCTTAAACGAGGGGTGCGTCTGCGGGTAAATATGAAAAATGTGGAGTGAAAACCGCAGAGACTAAATGGACATGAACGAAGGGATGGTAGACAAAAAAAAAGGCAACACGAAACGTTGTGTAGATTCCTGGCTTTAGTGTGTGGTTTTAATAGCCGGTGTTGCGTGGACAAGGACCAAAAAAGTATGGGGTAATGAGGGAAAAAACTTCGCCAAAGGATAGGCGATGTTGCGAGGAAAGAATTTGAGGAGAAGCGGAGTAATCACGTTAGCGCGTGCACACAAGCTGCGCGCGTCCACCTCCACTATTTTTCGGGATTCACAGATGTGGCAGCTGGAGTCGTAGATAGGAGGTGCAGATGGTGGCGGCGGAGAGGGCCGGGTGTTCCCATATGAAGTACCGACCGAAATGGAAACGCGTTTTTCCACCAAAATATCTCGCCACGGTGGCACCTTTTTCGTGAGCCCCGGGGTTGCCTTGCTCGGGGATTAAGTATTCTGTGCAGGGCGCACCGCATATCGAAGTTCCCTGCTTCTCAGCCTCGCCTCGCGCACCACTTTCCCCCCGAGACGGAGGCTGCAATTGCACAGCCGAGAGCTGCAATTTCTTAAATCATGTGACCTCGAGGAGTGGGGGGTTTGAAAACAGCGCACCACCGCCTTCTTATGTACCACTGATGCTCAGTGGCAAACCCAATCCGGCTGCATATCTGAAACACTGCAAGAACGGGAATGATATCCTCGGGTGTTTTCTTGGCGCCACAGACATATATAATAGGGGGGCCGATCCTTTTGTATTTGAGCACTAAAACCCGTTTCTGATACCACTGATTTCACACATGAATCTGAAGACGTCGAGACTGAAGTAGGGCGGGCAAACTGAAGAATTTTGACCCAACACCCAATACAATTTTTTTGATCTTTTGGAATAACACACCCCACACCAAAAATAGGGGTAAAGACGAAACAAATGGGCCAAGATGCGTCTTAGAGTTCCCTGAAAGTTCCCTGAAAGTTCCCTGAAAGTTTCATGAAAGTTTCATGAAAGCCAACATGGACTCCAACCCCACGCTCACCAAAACCCCCAAAAGTCAATACTAGCTTAGAGCCACTTCGAGGATTAAAGTATTGGTTTATTAAATCATTGTTTCAGAGCGCGTTTTGCAGCCATATCCTGCACACGCGCACACCGTTTGCATCCACAGAGCCATTTGTGAAAGCACTGACATGCGCTTAAATAGAAGCCAGGGCCCGGAAAAAGCATTTCCTACTACTACTCTTTTCCTGATACACAAGCGCAACCCCTACTACTACTTACTCTACCCACTACTATGTCCTCCCCCATCAAAGCTTCTTCGGGACAGGATTTAAACAAGGAAAACTACGCACCTGCTCCGACCTTCAACAACATGAAAATGTCCAAGGATCCGTCCTTCAGGCATGGCAAGCGGCGGCCGTCGGCCTGTGTGTTTGTGGCCAGTCTCCGGGCCACCAGATCCGACGATGAGCTTTGCCGCTCCGTCACCGACCATTTTGGCGCCTTTGGCGAGTTGGCGTCCGTCAAAGTGCTTCGAGACCCGGTCAACCGCCCCTATGCTTTTGTGCAGTATACCAACGACCGGGACTGTCAAAAGGCAATCAAATTGGGGCACAATTCCGAGCTCGATGGGCGTAAATTAAGGTGTGAGGCTGCCAAAGTCAACCGCACGTTGTTCATTTCTTTTTTCCAGCATATGGGAAGACACCAGCTCCAGGACCTTGCTTCCAAATACGGCGAGATTGAAATCATTACCCCCAGCACACACGCCGGGCGCGTGGTCAGCGGGCCCGTTCCCGACGCCAGCTTGAATTGGTTCATCAAGTACTCCTACCGAGATGATGCTATCAGAGCGTTTGCAAGTCTTTCAGAGAGCGAAGAGTATCACGTGGAGTGGGCGCAGAACATCGACGATGTGGGCATGAAGCCACTGCAGTTTGATAAGCTCTCGATCTTCATTGGCCAGTTGCCCCCGGATGCCACCGAAGATAGTATCCGCCATCACTTTTCCGTGCACGGGGAAATAGTGGATGTGTCAGTGATTCAAAAAGGCTCGTCAACGTTTAGTTTTGTCACGTTCACCGACGAAGCGGCCGCCGCCAGTGCTGTGGCCCGAGACAACCACTCCATGTTCATGAACAAAACCATCCATGTGCAGTACAAGGAGCTTTCAAGCAAAGGCAATTCTCGGGTGATTCTCTCACCCCGGGTGCCTGTGGCCCTTGCTCCGCCGCCAATCCACTTGAGGAAGCGGTTCTCTGGGATTTTCCAGAAATGGCCTGCCAACGGCCGCCCCAGCCCTTACGACGTGTACCCGAACGCCACCATGGTGGACAAGAGCGAGATTATGAGGACATCGCAAGACTTCTACATTCCGCCATCCAATCGGGACTACCACACGTTGGATCCTCGGGGGAGGGACGGGCGCAAGTTCAGCTCTGCGGACCAAAGTAGTTTGTACTACTTCATTCCTGCACCAAAGCACAAATAGCGCGCTCCCTCCACCACCATCCATACCCCGTTTTAATATAACCATCCATTTCTTTCCATATCGATTAATACCATCCATTCACAATTCATTCATCATCCATTCACAATCCATTCATTCATCTAATCACCATCCATTCACTCATTCATCATCTACTCACTACTGATTTAACAGCTCTCCGGTTCTATCATCAGATCACAAGTGGTAGCTTGAGTCACAACCAATCAACCAACCAATCAATCAACCAACCAACCAATCAATCAACCAATCAATCAATCAACCAATCAAATCAAGTCATTTTTCGATTTGTGACAGTCTAATTTTTGTTATTTATTGGCGCTAATTCTCGTGAATTCTAGGGATAATTTGGTTGTAACTTTTGGCTGTCATTTTTGTTATTTTTTGGGATCAAATATTTGTGATATTTGGTTGTCATTTTTGGGACCAAATATTTGTCATTTTTGGTGTCATTTTTGGTGTCATTTTTAATCCTCATTCCTTACTTCTCATTTGTTGATCAATGGACTCCTCAATTTACAGCCTCTCGCGCAAACTCCTCCAGGCCAATGGAAAAACAGTACACCTCAATCAAGAGCAGTTCCACCTCGAACACCAAAAAAGCTGCTCGCTCTACGCGCTCCAACAGGATACGTCCGCTCTCCAAACGCGTCCGTGGCGCAACTCGCCCAAGTACTTCACGCAGGTGCTCATCTCCACCGTGGCCTTGGTCAAGATGAGTGTGCATGCCAAGGTGGGCGGGTCCATCGAGGTCATGGGCATGCTCACTGGCAAAATCGTCCGGGACATGTTCATTGTCATGGACGTGTACTCTCTCCCGGTGGAGGGAACAGAGACTAGGGTCAATGCACAGAGCGAGGCGTACGAGTATATGGTGCAATACTTGGACGTGCTCAAGGATGTAGGCCGCAACGATAGCATCGTGGGCTGGTACCACCTGCATCCGGGGTACGGGTGCTGGCTCAGTGGCATTGATGTGGCCACACAGAGCCTTAACCAGAGTTTCCAGGACCCGTATTTGGCCATTGTGGTGGACCCGGTGCAGACGGTGAACCAGCGGAAGGTGGAGATTGGGGCGTTTCGGGCTTTTCCCGTGGGGTACCAGAAGAAGACCGAGGAGAAGGGCCTGGAGGACCGCGATTATGGGGTGCATTCGGACCAGTACTATGCCCTTGATATCAAGCTCTATAAGGGCCCCCGGGATGGCGATATCTTCGATGCCATTCTTCACAAATCGCTGCTTTCCAGCCTATACAAGAGTATGGGCTCGGAAACAGAGTACCATAAGAACTTGGCCTCAAAGGCCGACGACTTGATGGCTCAAGAGGTGCGTGTGCCGTGTGCTATGGTCAAGCGGGACTTGCCGTTGTTTAATATGCGGTACGAGTTGATGACGGGCGATACTTCTTCGCATATGAAGGATGCTTTGCGGACGTATTTCGGCCGGGCTGGCTCCAAGGCTGAGGATACTGAGCTTGCAGAGGAGAGTGACGAGCTCAAGCAGGATATCGACCAGGACGAGGAGGACGAAGAGTCCGAGCAAAACGACAAGGCTGACGATAAGACTGACTTCAAATCTGACTTCAAGTCGGACTTTATGGGCATTGGGAAAGGCACCAAACGAAATCTCTTGAGCAACGAGAATGTGGGCATCTACTTCGAGGCAAGCACTCACCGCAAGCGGTTTGCCACGGGCGACGGGCCGGTGGATAACGAGTTGAAGCACCGAATGCAGAGTCTTCAGATTGAGTTGAAGAAGCAGCGGCGGGCTGCTGCAAATATAGGCCATGCGGAGTTGCTTCGGTTGGCCTACAAGCGTGGGCAGCACCGGGTGTTTGGAGTCCAGTGATTCACTAGATTCGCTAGTGATTCACTAGTGACGAAGTCACTAGGAAAGCACGAATGGAGCTGTTGTGGACCAGTGAATGGAACAATGGAGCAGTGAATGGAATGATGGAGCAGTTAATGGAATAATGGAAGCAGCAGGACTACTAATGGTGAAGTCAGACCGAGAAGACTTCAACAGATATCAACACCAAAGAAAATTCTAGTGAGGACCTGGAGGAGGGAATACCATCACTGCATCACTGGGGTGAAGAGTATGGTGATGGGGTGAGATATTGAACTATGGCAGGCCATAGTCAGTGAGAAAGCAATGAATCGTGATGGGTAATGTTTGGTCTAAAAGAAGGATTCGGTCACGCAATATATCTCATCATAAGGAGACCAGAAGGTGATGTTTATTGCCAAATGGAGTTATCTGCTAGCTGATAAGTCTCGATGGGCTTTTCAGATCAATAGTGGGATATCACCAGGAGAAATCATACTACATCACTTGTCTTGGTTGAGAGATGGAGAAGAGTACCGCTTTCTGAGCAGTCTAATCCCAACAATAGCCTTATTCAAGGCCTTCTTCAGCCATCATTGGACGAGGTACCAGGATGGAATGTGGAGAGTTACCACTTTGCACCTAGCAACAACCATTGACTAGGCGACGCCGTTGTCGAATACCTAAGTAGCTCATATTCCCTTTTCTGAGGAACCATCGGCGAATGAATGTACTAAACAGAGTACTTGACGTAAAAACAAGAATCTAACATGTAGTTTGAGTATAGTACTGTAGTAGTAGTCTTATAGTAGTATGACAGATGTAAACAGTAGATCGTAATAGATTTCAGACTGAAAAGTCTTATAAAGGTAGTTTGGTCCAACATATAAAAACCCCAATATTGTCAATTCAAATCGATATTTAACCTTAGACTGTAAACTTTAGTCATTCAGATAATATATCTCGACCAAAAGAATGAATTTTAGCCCGGTGGTCAGAATTCGTGAGATAATCAGACTCCTGGGTTAGAGACTAAAATGAGTATACAATGTATAGTGCAGGATATAGTAGTATGTATTTTAGTCTCTTGTCAGCACATCTGATACCTAATGGTGATTATATTCGTTGGTGGTTTTCAGACGCAGAAATTAGACTACCTAAATAGTTGACAGCGACAGTGTACCCAGCTGATTGTTAGTAGCTGCTTGGCTTTTCATACGTACTCAGTGGTTATACCCAAAGGGCTATACCCAAAGGGCTATTTCCAAATGGCTATTTTCAAGGGGCTATTTCCAAGGGGCTATTTTCAAAAGGTCTCTTTTCCAAAATGATTGGCTGCTAACCAATCAGTGTCGCAGGCTCAAATACTGGATGCGTCATGAAAGATCCATTTTGGCAACGTGAATAATCATGTGATGCTACTCAAACATTCACCAGAACATTCACCAGAACATTCACTAGAACATTCACCAGAACATTTTGCAACATTCACTAACCAATCAACCATGATTACCAAAACGGTCAGAGCTTGATTTTGATGCAGTAAAAAAAAAGAATAGTTCTTGAGCTACGCGGCGAGGACTCCCCTTTATATACTCGAGAAGTTGCAAAAACGTGCATATGCAGCCGCACATTCTGAAACGCCAATCCCCTCCCTTAACCAATCAGTAGCAACCCGGTGTGTTTGTGTCCGTTTGCCACCGCGAGGTATATAAATAGAGCATCCCCCCTCTCATTTCCCCAACTGTACATAGTGTTTATACAACCAATAATTCATCTTCTTTCATACACCCACCAACTGGTGTACCAGGTCAAGAAAAGTACCATAAGAAATATAAGGGTACTATAAAAAAAAATTATGGGGGTACTATAAGGAGTATTATGAGGAGTATTATGAAGACTAATATAAAAAGTACTGAGGATATTATGAGGGGTCCTGAGGATACTATGAGGTGTGCCATAAGAAAGACTGAGGAGTACTGAGGGCTGTTGAGTACTGCTGAGTACTGCTGAGTACTGCTGAGGACCGAGAAATACCGAGGATAACTATGAGAATATAAAGAGTATTATGACGAGTACTGAGGAGTTGTATCAGAAATTCCAAGGAGTGCTGAGAAATATTGGGAGTACTGCGAAGTATCGGGAATAGTGAGGAATAGTGAGGAATCGTGAGGAATATTGAGGAGTACTATAAAAACGCTTCTGAGGAGTACTGAGGAGTACTATCGAAACTCTTATGACGAGTACTGAAGAGCATTATGGGAGTTTTATAGAACATTTAAAGCAGAACATTCCAGGTTCCGATGCAGAGATTCGGTGACAATCAGGCTGCGACAACTAACACTATGAACAAGAACTATAGGATTCTGAAACCAGAATTCTTCAATTAGAGATTTCCGAGAGCCATGAATTGTTATAGACCTCTCATATGAACTCTATCAAGAATAATTGGGATAATTACGGCTGAATTTATTGGTCCTATGAACTGAACGATCGACCTGAGACAACCATCCAGCGAACAAGTGAGAATAAACCTTAATTGAGACAACTCCTGAAATGTTTTTAAAATCCATCAAGTCTCAAATCAAGTCGAAATCAAGTGGGGAATGTTTGGAATAGCCAGGAATATTGCGGATAACCATGTGAGTACTGAGGAGTACTATGGAAATACTGGAGACTATTATAGAGTACTATGGAAATACTGAAGAGTATTATGGAGTACTATAAAAATACTGAAGAGTATTATGGAGTACCATAGAAATACTGCGGACTGAGGACTGAGGAGTGAAGACTGAGAACTGAGGAGTGAAGACTGAGAACTGAGGGAGGATTGAGAACTGAGGGAGGACTGAGAATACTATGAAGGATACCATAAAGGTAATGCTGTGCTCTATTGCTCATAGTGAAACTCCACAGCTCATAGTATTAATTCCCTACGAAGTGATGATAGTTTCTAGATGGGTGCTCTAGGGCACTATAGGGAACTATTACTGTACTGGAAGTCGGTGGACTTGAGCCCTGAGCCCATCTCCAACTAACACCCATTCTTCATTCTTCATTCTACAACTTCTCAAAAACAGGACCAATACGTCATGGCTATATACTAACATTAGGTATCTCCTAGACACCTGCAATGGTATACCCGGCCAGTTGACTTTCCTGATGCCTAGGTGATGGTGAGATGGCATCGTGTAGCATCGCCGGCACGCGTATGCAGAAGGTGCATCGCCACGTCCACATCCACCAAACACCAACCCACACCAACACACACCAACCCAAACCTGCCACCAAAATCAGTCCATCCCCAAAAAACACTCCAGTTCCACTGGCTTCGTCTCACCCAATCCCCATTTTATTCCCAGTGGGATTGGTCCCGTTTTTTTGGTCTGCTTCTCTGTGGGTAGCCGGGCACGTGCGGCACGTGACCGCGCATCGCTTCTCTGCTCACCTTCACTGGTTGCTCAGAAAGTGCCTACACCACGCCGGCATGTCCAACCCCCTCGTGGACCGTATACTCAACAGTCCCCTCACGTTTGTCAGCGGCAAGCACCCCGAGCACGACGTTCACAGTGTCAAAAACAAAGGGTACATTGTGCTTTCGTCGGCGGCAAAAGCGCAACCCATGATCGTCAAAAAGCTCGCCAAGCCCGAGCCGCCACGGCCCAAGTCCATGGCCCAGGCCATCGCCGCCTACACCGGCAAGAAGTTTGAAGAAAAGGAGTCCAAAAAGGGACGGAGAAGCGGGAAGAAGGGAAAGGAGGGAGGTTTAACCGAATTTGGTGGTAAAAATGGTGGTGATTTTGGTGCTAAAGATGGTGATGATTTTGGTGGTAAAAGTGGTGGTGATTTTGGTATGAGGGGCTTGAAAAAAGAGGACGCCAAGGGAATCTTGCGAACAAAATCAACGCATGGCGCAGAAACTCAGGGTCCACGAAAAAGTGAGGGTGAAGAAAGTGAGGGAGAGGAACTGGGGGAGGAGGAAGAACTTGGAGAAGAACTTGGAGAAGAACTTGGAGAAGAAGTGGAAGTCGTGGAGGAAGCAGACTCGGACTCGGACTCGGACTCGGACCTGGAACAGTATGAGCTGGCGTCGGAGTTCCAAACCGACTCGTCGTTCCATGGGTTCAAGTCGCTGGAGGACTTGGGCGACTCTGAAGACTTGGGCGAGGAGATGCCCGTTCAGGGTGTCCAGGGAACTGTCCAGGGCACCAGCTTGAACAGCGTCCAGGGAGACCATGGAGTTGAAGATGCCCAGGAGAGTGCAGAAGAAAGTGATCCTAGTGTGGAAAGTGAAGAGACTGAAGAGAGTGAGAGTGAGAGTGAAGAAGAAAGCGAAGAGAGTGAAGAGAGTGAAAGTGGAAGTGGAAGTGGAAGTGAAGGAGAAGGAATGGAGGTAGGTGTCGCTGCTAGAGAGAAAGAGTCTGCCGGTAGAGGTGACGATGGGGAGGATGAGATGGAAGGCTCAGGAGAGGCTGGGGAGAAGTTGAGGTTGAAACAAGACCTTTTGGATGATTCCAGAAAGACCCCTCCTGTGTCGATTACACCCGAAACCAGGGAAAATCATCCCGACTCTCATATCGACTTGAGCTCCGTGTCGCTGCTCTATACCTCTCCTTCGCTGTCAGTCTCTCCTTCGCTGTCAGTTTCTCCTTCGCTGTCAGTCTCTCCTTCGCTGTCAGTCCCTCCTTCTCTGTCAGTCCCCCCTTCCCAGTCAGTCCGTCCTTCCCAGTCTCTGTCCCTCTCGCTGACTGATTTGTTCCGGTGGCCAGTGGAGCTCCACGGAAAGAAACCCGTGGGACTTTTGAACTTCGGAGTCACGTGCTACATGAACTCGGCCATCCAGACCTTGGTGCACATTCCGGCCATGCAGAACTACCTCCAGCAGGTGATGGCCAATCAGCACCGCCAGTTGCCTGCACGGTCGGTGACACATACGTTTGCGGAGCTTGCCACGAAGATGTGGGGAAGCTCGGCCAAGAAATACATCAACCCGAAGAAGTTGGTGCTGCGGCTCGATGATATCAATTGCATGATGAGTGAATGGCAGCAGGAGGATTCTCATGAGTACTTCATGAGCTTGATGGGGCGCATGCAGGAAGATAGTACTCCCAAAGGCGCCAAGTTGAATCTGTCGATTATCTATGACATTTTCGGCGGGCTTCTTCGCCAGGAAGTGGTTTGTCAGTCCTGCAAAACAAGCAGCGTGACAAACCAGGAGTTCTATGATTTGTCTCTTGGGTTCACCAGACGCCGGCGGTCCCATAGTCAAGAATCACATGGTCAAGAATCACATGAACAAGACTCACGTGATGCACAGTCAGATGGTACACAGTCACATGGCACACAATCACGTGACGCAAGTTCAAACCAAGTTTCCACCACCACAGTCACCCCCAAGTCCAATGCGGCGGCCGACACTTACTCCATTGAAAGAGCCCTTTCCGATTTCTTCGCCACCGAATTGATCAAAACTGACAAGAAAGATAAATCGCTGGGGTACTGGTGTGAAAAGTGCAAGAACAACACCGAAGCCACTAAAAAGTCCTTGATCGACCGTTCGCCTGAAACTTTGATGGTCCACATGAAACGGTTTAAGTTCAACGGCAACTCATCGCTGAAGGTCAAACAACCAATCCATTACAGCAAGTACTTGGACCTAGGCCCGTACACCACGGCAACCCGTCTGCAGGCCTCTTCGCTGGACAAGTACCAGTTAATGGGGGTGATTGTGCATGAAGGCCGGTCCATTCTGTCAGGCCATTATATTGCCCACTGCTACCAGCCCGATAATACGTGGAGCACGTATGACGATGAGTATGTCAATGTGATTGACGAGAGGAGTGCCCTTTCGGATCCGTCTGCATACTGCTTGGTGTATATGAAGTTGCATGCCAAGAAGAAGAGAAGCAGTGAGTCCAAGGGAACGCTGCCCAAGAGGCAGAAGGTGTCCGGCAAGGACAGAGGAGAATGAGATTAAAGAGGTCGAATGAGAATGAGATTGAAGAGGTGGAATGAGAATGAGATTAAAGAGGTCGAATGCTCGTGGCCATTACTCTGCCACTGGCTATGGAACGCTGTGTATTGGCATATAGAGCGTTATTTTTTTGCATATAGCTGCGTCACATGACCGCAGTTACCATATTTAAACCAACCAACTAAAGAAATCAACCAATAGGGCCTGTGCCCGAGAAAGAACATCTAGCAAATGCGTACGCGACTGTAGGCAGTGGCCAACGTAGGCAGTGACCAAAGGCAGAGGGAAGAACTGAACTGTAGGGGTGGATAAGAGTCTAGAACACATTGTCGTGTTCGTCGTACTCGTTTGCCACCAGCTCTAGCGCTTGGATGTGGCCCGAGCTCAAAGCATGTGCCAAGCCTTGTTTCAAGCCAAACTTCCGCTTGTCCTTGGTCACACCCATAGATACGCCGTGGTGGTTCATCTTGGCGTTGTAGTTGCGGAAAGACTCCATTAAACTATCCCGATCGTTGACAACTATGGCGTGGCCGGCAGACGAGCGGCGTCTGCGCAGGATCTTGGCCTGTTCTGTGAGCTGGGCTGTGGAGCAGTGGTTTGCCACCAACCGGATGTACTTCAACTCAATCACGTATTTGCCCTCCTTGTAGTACTCCAGGTACTTGAAGGACTTCTTGTAGTGCCAGCCCAACTTGGTACGGCACTGGCGGCACAGGATCTTATTGATAAGGTAGATGCCCGTCTCCATCGATGTTTCCGTGTCCACCGGGTCCGTATGGATGTTGATGAGCTTATCCACCAAATATGCTTTTCCAGACAGCCCGCGGAACTGGTCCGAGAGGATCAAGCTCAGGAGGCACAAGTGCGCCAGGCACCCGTTACACACCACGATCTGGGTATCTTTGCTGTCGTAGGCGTCATCATCGAAAAAGTCCGTCAACGCCAAACCCATAGCCGGAGATCTAGCCTGTGGATAAGGAGCTGTGGATATGTGGGTATTAATGGAACTGTGGAAGTCCCAAACTGTGGATATCTGTGGAAGTCCTAAACTGAGGATATCTAAGGATATCTGTGGAAGCCTAGCTAGGAAGTCCTAACTGACGGAGGGGTGTCTTTGGGAACGATAGACTGCACTGGATCCAGTGACGGTTCACGTGGGACGTATATTGGGATCTAGTAAGGCAACAGGGTCAAAGAGTCAGGGGCTGGTACCTGTTTCAGGAGGAGGGGTGTGGGTCGGGGTTAGGGGCTTATGCCAGGAAGGGGGGAGGGGTCGCGAAGTATATAAGGTTTGCGGGCGCCCGCTTGCGAGGAAGAATGTATAGGCGGGAGCTGAGGGAACTGAGGTGTATGGTGGGATATACGGTATGGGGTAGAATCCCGGCAGAGCAGATCCCTGTGCGCTAGGGGGCAGCTACAGGACATGTGGCAAGCGCACTCGGCTGAAACATGGAATGAAGAGCAGTATAGGCTGAGAGGGAGGGGGGGCCACGGGGTCTATTTATATGGCAGCACGATTTGCCACCCGGTTGCTTTTGTGTTTGTGTTTGTGTTTCATGTTTCATGTTTCATGTTTCACGTTTGTGCTCTGCCCAATGACGTTTAGCTACGCTGGGCCCGCCTCTGGTAAGGGCTTCGTTTCAGGTGGTGGTGCTGCAGCAGTGCAACTGATTACGCACATGACGCACGACATGCGCACTATGCATGCCTTTTCGCAACCGCACCGTGGGGGCCAATTTATAAAGGATACACTGCTAGGAAAAGAGATTGGCATACTTGGGAATAGTATGGGCATGAAGGCTGCTATCTGCAGGAACGCCTATATATATCAGTCAATACTTTTGGAGATGCTTTTTAGCTTGGACATGACCTTACATACCTCCGGTGCACTGACGACCTATCTTCTAACCACCCAAAAACACCTGAGCCTTCGCATATACTGCAGAGACAATGAACGGAAAGCCCACGGCTCCTGCACACAAGATACCCAATATCTCTAAATGTCCCTTCACTGTTCGTTTAAACTCCCAGCCCATGTCATGATTGGCTTTCTTCTTTGGTCACTAATCTATTCTGATTTGTTGATTGGGGATCTGGTTGGTGATCTTATTGGTGGTGATAGTTGATCTTGGTGGTGTCAGTTGATCTTATTGGTGGTGTCAGTTGATCTTGTTCTATTTACAGTTATATACATTACCACCTGTACAATCCCCGAACAGGAAAGTTCAAGGGGTCGGTGTTCATATAAACCTTGGGCTTGGCAAGCATGCGTTTCTGTGCCTGCTCCCACGCCAAACGCCTTTTGGTGACGTTAGTCTTCAATATGGCCTTCAAATGGATGTACGGGTGTTCGATGATTCCCGTCCGTCCACGGCCCTTGATGTCCGGCCTCTTGACCCAGTTGCCGTCGGAGCCGGTCCAGAGTGCCTGGATGTAGGCGGAGTCTTCGTCAAGACCGCTTTTCCTGCACTGGTCCAAGCCAGTTTTGAGGAACTTCTCCAACTCCGTGGCCATTTTCTTGGGGTTGAAGTGCAACTGGTTGATGGCGTTTTTGACCGACATGCCCCGCACAAACCGGTTGACAAGCGTGGCCTTCTTCATCGACGACTTGATCCGGTACAGATGCAAGTATATCGTGGGCTCAAGGAGATCGATTTCTTCGGCGGTCAATTGCAACATGTACGTCTTGCCCGACTCGGGGTCACGCACCACCTGATTGTTTTTGAAAAAGCCGTTTTGCGCCACGTTGGCGTCGAAAAGCTTCCGTTTCATGGGACTAATATACTTGTCACGTGACTGCTGCTCCCGTTGCGCCTCTTCGGCGTAATACTGTTGCAATTTGGTATCGTTTTCGGGCTTGATGTTGGAATTATCCTGGCCAATCATGCTGTCGTTTTTGGCGGCGATTTCGCCGGCTTCCGTGGTGTCGGCGGCTTTGGCCTGTGTGACCTCGCCAAACAAGCTTCCGGGGGCGGAAAAACGCAGGGAAAAAGCGAAGGAGCGGGAGAAGACGGGGGAGGAGGCCGTGAGGGGAAATGAGGGCAAACGGAGCGGCCCATGCGCCAAAGGGCGGTGGAGAATGGACCGGAGCATAGTGTGGAAGAGAAGAGGTTTTTTTTCGCACATACATTGGGTAGATTGGGCGGCACACGACCAGAAGGTGTTTGGGTTTGGTGATTTGGGTTTGACCACCGTGACCAGCGTTTTTTTATTTTTTTTTTGTCTTTCCAGGTGATTTCTAGATGAGGTAATTCTGGATCTGGCAATTGGTTAATTTGGTTCAAGCTCTTTTTTTTAGGGGGTGTACGTTTCCTAAGCACTATGAGGATTTTATGGTTACGAGCCCGCACACTCTGATCACTGGTTGCGAGCCCCGGACAACCAGAACTTACAAATCTACGTAATCTACACTAATAACCGTATTTCTTCTATTTATACATTACTCGTCGTCAAAGCCCGTCAAGGATGGGTCTCTGGCACGCTGAGGGAGCGGGTACACTTCCGGAATAGGCGTGTGGCTGGCATACAAGTACTTTTCTCTCAATGGCGTGGCCAAAAGAAGTAATGGAGCCGCCATGCCCATGGCCACGGAAAACGTAAAGTGTGGCTTGGTGTGTGCATGGTAGCGGAACCACTATAGGTTAGTATGAAATGGAAGACATTTTAGACAGATTAGCCAGATTGTCTAGTCACTCTGGTAGAAATAACTGTCTAAAGACTTCTGTCTAGTAGACAGACGGATTATCAAATCTCCCAGAATGTAACACCGGACAAACTGTCCTGTCAGACTGACAGTCTAATAGACATCCTAGTCAGACGGTCTATAGACAGACACACTCTAAAGATTGTCTAATAGACAGACTAGTCAGACAGTCGAACAGACAGACACACTCTAAGAGATTGTCTACTAGACAGTCTGACAGACACACTCTAGGAGATTGTCTATTAGACAGTCTGACAGACAGTCGAACAGACAGACAGATTGTCCAATAGTCATGTTGTCCAGTAGTCAAATTGTCTAGTCGAGAGACTGATAGAAAGTCACGCTCACCAAAAGACTAGTCGTCAAATTGTCTAATAGACAGACTGGTTGTGAGATTGTCTAGACAGACTGGTTGTGAGATTGTCTAGACAGACTGGCTGTGAGATTGTCTAGACACATTGTCTAGACAGATTGTCATCAACAGATTGTGTAGTGTACAGTAGATCGACATTCTTGGTGACAGCTTGTCTAGACAGATTGTCAAGTCAAAAGACTCGAGTCAAATCCAGTAGACACTTAGACCGTCAGACAGTCAGACGCTCAGACTCAGATCCTGACTCAGACTTAGACTCAGACTCAGACTCAGATCCAGACTCAGATCTAGACACCCTTTGACAGTAAACAAAAAGACAAAACATACTCTGATTGGCTGCTTGTAGTACACGGGGTAGTCCCCCCAAACTTTGTCTGCAACGCCCATTGGTGTTTTTATAGGTGGATAGATGCTTTTTTATTGACTTCTCACCATTGGTCGTGCGCACCTCGTCACGTGCCGCACCCTCTCCAGTCCGCAGTACTACAGACCCACCAAAAGATCTCGTACAGTGTTTTTCAAAATAATTCAAACCAGCTCAACAAAACGATTTAAACCACACCAGCAAAATGAAATAAACCAATAATTAAAGAACTTCGTACACCCTTCACAAACTGTTGTATACAGGAAAACAAGGAAGACAAGGAAACCAGTTCAGTTCCGTCCGTTTTGACCCTTGACAGGTACTGCAAGACTCCCAAAAGTAGTACATAAGGCAATCCTCCAAATTTAAGATTTCAAAAAAATGAATTCTATTGAAATTTGGTGTGAAACATGAAACTTCGTGTGAAACATTACGCCATTTGGTTTAATGACTGTGCGAAGCGGTACTAAACTTTTTGAATTATTGCTTTGTTTAATTTTGCTAGTGTGGTTTGAATAGCTTCGAAAAACACTGTATGTGCGGCAAATGGTTCAAATCACACTAGCACAATTGAACAAAGGGTCACTGTACACTCCGTCCATCTAGTGGTGTATCTTTTAAGCAATCGATATTTCACAGGACATCAAGCAAGCCTTATCTAGATACGGAGAACTGTGTTAGACGAGGCCTTCATACCAAGAGACTAGAATAGACTAACTAGTACTACAGAAAGTTAGACACAATCAGTACTGATACTAATGAGAGTACTGTATATACATTTATCCAGTACACCAGATCTACCCCAAGTCATTCTCACTATGACACTAGATAGACTATAGATACTAGACTATAGATACTAGACTATAGAGACTAGACTATGGATACTACAGACACTATAGATCCTACAACTAGACATCAACATCTATGTTAGTACTACATAAGAGATGAAGCCATAATTACAAACCATTGGTGCTACTAGCGTACATGGAACTACTATATTCATTGTACTACAGTGTTTTTCAAAACGATTTAAACCACACCAGCAAAATGAAACAAACCAATAATTAAAGAGCTTCGTACACCCTTCACAAACTGTTGTATACAGGAAGACAAGGAAGACAAGGAAACCAGTTCAGTTCCGTCCGTTTAGACCCTTGACAGGTACTGCAAGACTCCCAAAAGTAGTACATAAGGCAATCGTCCAAATTTAAGATTTCCAAATAATGAATTCTAATGAAACTTGGTGTGAAACATGAAACTTGGTGTGAAACATTACGCCATTTGGTTTAATGACTGTGCGAAGGGGTAAGAAACTTTTTGAATTATTGGTTTGTTTAATTATGCCAAGGTGGTTTGAATCGTTTTGCCAAGGTGATTTGATTAGTTTTGAAAAACACTGTGTATGTGGTGCAAATTCTTCGAATCACACTAGCAATTGAACAAAGGGTCACTGTACACTTGGTCCTATGTAATAGTATATCTTTTAAGCAATGAATATTTCACGTATTCTGTTTTAGATCATCCGGTTTTTACCAGATTAAGATTCTCCTTGATATTTGGCCAATTTATGGTGTAGTGGAAAGAAGCACGAAACCGGAACTTCAACCGTGGTCACGTGACCATAAAGATCAGGGCACCTTTAAAAGGCCACCATCAAACCTTTTCAACAACAAAAATATGCATTGTAAAGTCCGGAATTCCAGGATTTCACCAAGCCCACTCTTCTTTCAGTACCATGAAAAATAGGTCTTTTGCGTTGGGCCTTTTTCTGCTGAGGTAGCCGGGTGTACGGGTGTTTGGGGCAAGCCAATTCCGGGGGTTACATCCAATCAATGTTCCATCCGTTCTAGCCCTTGATTGGACTCCCAAATATAATACATACGAGGCAATCCTCTAGATTTAAGATTTCAAAATAATGAATTCTAATGAAACTTGGTGTGAAACCATTACGCTATTTGGTTTGAAAGACTGGGCGAAGGGGTAAGAAACTTTTCGAATTATTGGTTTATTGAATTTTGCTAGTGTGGTTTGAATACTTTTGAAGAACACTGTATTGATAATACTTCATTGAGCACTGACAACTCTTCCCCTCCTCCTGAAGTAAACGTTCTCCTGTAGTAAACGTTCTCCTGGAGTAAACGTTCTCCTGGAGTAAACGTTCTCCTTGGGTGTTTACATATCTTGATGAGACTATGAAGTCTGTATCTTATAGTACAGTTATTCACTGGATGTTACCCCCTGGTTAATCACTGGTCCTCCTGGTACCGCAACTATCGTTGCGGATCTGGCGTTACCTAATCTCCAGGTTATGAGCCCTGTAGTTGTTCGATGTCCTTCATCAGGTAAAACTGATTACCATATAATGATTTAGTAAGTATTAGTATTGTTTCTTTATATATATATCTATATATATCTTGTACTTTTCTGTATCTTTTTGCACTTTGCTTTTTGTATCTTGTAGAACACCTGAATTGGGGGCTTGTGTGCAGGAATGGAACCATAAGGACCAGCCATTGTTGATCATTCCGGAAACGGCAAGCGTACTTATTGTAGTCTTTTATGGGTCATGTTAGAACCACCGTAGGTGCTAAAGTGAGGTAATTTGAGAGCCTCAAGCTTAATGTACATGGAGCAAATTTAGATAAACCTACCATGGGCAGATGCACTATCCATAGAAGTATCTTTCAAGCCTACTAATGCTCATTACTCATCCAAGGCACCATAACCCGTGACTTGGACTCATCCATTCACCTTAACTCGTGACATGGCGATTAACTGCCCTGCTTCACTTCTCTGGTATTCACAGGTTAGCTATAGTCAGTCGGTTCCCACTTATTGGGGATCCATCAATGAATGAACATACCTCCCAGTATTAGCCGTATTCAAGAATCTACTGCACTACTACACTATACTACTACACTACTATACTATACTACTACACTACTATACTATACTACTACACTACTACACTACTATACTATACTACTACACTACTATACTATACTACTACACTACTACACTATACTACTACACTACTATACTATACTACTACACTACTATACTATACTACTACACTACTGTTAGATTCTTCTTGTAACGTTCAGTACTAAGTTATCTGTATTCGTTGATGATTCCGCATGAGAGAAATCAGAGTTGCATATATAACTAAAGAAAAGGGGACGCGTCACTAGGTGGCTGGTATGTGGCTGGTAGATATCAGGTAGAGAGGCTTAATAATACCTTAATAGGTGGGAATACCTATGGTAGATCTGACAACTACTCCACTATACTACATTATACTAACCAAACTACATTATACTAACCACACTACATTATACTATAGTACATTATACTAACTATTTTACTATACTACACTACTACACTATACTACTAACTGGTAGATCCACGATAGGGATGACCCTGCCTATAGAGGAGTCATGAAGCCTACTCTGTCTGATCGTAACAATGGCCAAGCCATCATTGGACGAGGGACTGTGATGGCTACTATTGGTCTAGTGGAGAGTTTTTCGACGCCACGTTTCTCTCAAAGTTATATACGCCACTCCAATTCTTCTCTTTGAGGTACCATCAACGAATACAACTTTAGTTATAAAGAACATAACATATAGCGTGTGTGTGTGAATATAGTGTAGTCTATAGTGTGGTCTATAGTGTGGTCTATAGTGTAGTCTATAGTGTGTGTGTAGTCTATAGTACCTTCTATAGTGCATTCTATAGTTCATTCTATAATGAATAGTCTGTAATGATGAGTGTAATAACCTATTGTCTATGGCTTTTAGTAAAAATAAAAGAGTAGACTACAGTAGTCTACAGTACTCCCTCATAGGCTATAGTAGCCCCTAAGAGTCCATAGTATTCCCTAGTAGTCTATAGTGTATAGTCTATACTCCATAGTCAGTACTAGCGAAAGGTAGTGCATTTAGATCCACAATAGATAGTGCTCTATTGAGGAATTGTGAGTCTACGCTATCTGATTCACAACGGCCATTCCCAGGCCGTCACATACAATTTGAGGTTAAGATATACAGTACTATGAGATTATACTATGAGAATATACCTGTTAGATTCACCATAGGTAGTGCCCTACCTATTGAGGTATTTTGAGCCTACACTGTCTAATCCTAATGGCCATTTCAAGACGCCGAGGTCCAATATCGTACAATGTTGGGACGGCGCTCATCGCTATTTATCTCATGTCTAGTCGCACGCCCTCTCCTCTAAAAGTATTTAAGTACCTCAAATTCCTTCCTAGGAGGAATCATCGACGAATGAACATAAGAACCAGAGTACCTGACGTAAACCGGAGCATATCAATACTATTATACTACTACACTACACTATACTATACTTCTAATAGTTAAATCCACGATAGGGATGACCCTGCCTATAGAGGAGTCATGAATCCTACTCTGTCTGATCGTAACAATGACCAAGCCATCATTATACGAGCTACTATGATGGGAGTGATACGGAGTTTGCAGCCATCATAGTGGATTCTGCAATAGTCATAGTGGATTTTGCAATATTCATAGTGGATTTTGCAATAGTCATCGTGAATTCTGCAATGACCATCATAGTATTTCGTAGAATGATGGACCATTGTATTAGTGTAGAGTTTTTGGTACCACGTTTCTCTCAAAGTTATATCTCTTGAGGAACCATCAACGAATATAGTATCAGTTAGGCATAAATGTATTAGAGAACATAACATACACAGTACCATGAGACTATACTATGAGATTACAATATACTATGAGATTACAATATACTATGAGATTACAATATACTATGAGATTATACTATGAGACTATACTATGAGACTATATTGTACCATGCGATTATACTATGAGACTATACTACGAAATTATACCATGAGACTATGAGATTATACCATGACACTAAACCATGACACTATACCATGAGACTATACGCTAAGTGTTAGGTTCTTTAAAACGTAATTACCTTACTATATTCGTTGATGATTTCTCCGGAAGATCGGCAGGTACTTAAATATTCTGCCATAGGGTTGCCAACGGGGGTAGTAACAGTGGACCAGAACGTAGTAGTAACAGTGGACCAAAGGTGTAGTAGCATTGGTTCCTGATTAACTTGATGACTGGGCACGTGAGATCATCCTCGTATTGATAATACTTCAATGAGCACTGACAACTCTTCTTCTCCTCCTCCTGAAGTAAACACTTTTCCTGAAGTAAACACTTTTCCTGAAGTATTTACATATCTTGATGAGACTATGAGGTCAATGTCTTATAGTGTGAATCATCCTCTGGATATCCTCTGGATATTACACCCAGGTTAATCACTGGCCCTCTTAGTGTCGCAACTGTCGCTGCGGATCTGGCATTAGCTTCTCTACAGGTCACCTCAATATAAAAGGACAAGCTTCCGCTATTTTATAAGAGTAACCGAAATATATATCAACTGAGGGAGGACATACCAAGATATCTCCCCACATCAGACCCACCAATATAATTAGTGTAGTGGTACTGATGTTCTCCAATGACCTGGACTGATTTCTCTACAGGATATGATGGGTACTCTTACCATTTTGGATATAACAAAATCATTTTAAAATGAATCTCATTCTTGCACATCCAGAATTACAAACTACTGAACTACTGAACTAATGAACTAATGAACTAATGAACTAATGAACTAATGAACTAATGAACTACTGAATCTATAGGTTACAAGCCCACACATTCCAACACTATGTTCCAGTTCAGCTTCATTTGGGGAACATCTACTGAAGGCTTTTCGGTTCCTTCTAGCTGTGAATCTGCTGTTCCAGTTGCTCTGTTGCTGTTCCTTTGTTCCTCTGTTGAAAGCATCCAGGGATAAATACTACTGTAAGACTAATAGAGACCTATATTGGTAAATCGTCTATCTGTCTGACATAATGTATGACTATTGATCCATCGACCAATCAATCTGTGAGCCAAAAATATCCAGATCACTCAATAAGTATCAATATCAATATCAGTATCAATATGAATATCAATATCAACAGTATCAATGAATCAATGAATCAATCAACAAATCATATCAATATCAATATCAATATCAATATCAATATCAATATCAATATCAACAGTATCAACAGCATCAACAGTATCAATGAATCAATGAATCAATCAATAAATCATATCAATATCAATATCAATTCAACAATCCAATGTAACAGTATCAATGAATAAATCACGATCAGACTCTCTTCTTGGCTTGTTTCTTAGAGGCAGTGGCAGAGGTCTGTGCAGACTCCACTTCCGGCTCCAGCTGCTTCTCCTTCCCCTCTCTCTTCTCCTGGGCCTGTCTCTCCTCCTCAAAGAACTTCTGGCGGAGCCCCTTCTCGTACCATTGCGCATAGTACAAGCCTCCCTGCAACACCAACACTCCCACCAACGCAAGCACCATCATGAACTGCGACGCGGCCATCACGTTGATTCCCGTGTCCATGTCCACCTCGCCCCATTGGCCAGAAATACACAGGTTGGCACCGATCCGCAAGTTGGTCAAGTAAACCACCACACCGGCCATCATCATGCCGAGCGTGCCGTACTCAAAGTACTTGACTTCGGGGTCGGGCTTGAACAACTTAATGAAACACCCAATCAACCCCAACGCAATCACAACGTGCAAGATGTGGTGCACTCTCATTGGTGCATTGACCCACTGTGCATAGTGGGCCATGGACGTTTCAAAAGCTCCCGGCTGCATGCTCCACAACGTGTTGTAGTCGTAGGGAAGGTTGGAGTAGATCACTCCGAGGCCAAATGACGTGGCACTGATTATGAGCGCGGTGCCCACGGGGACGAGATCTTGGTATGCCATGGTGTGGTTTGGTTTCGTTTCGTTGGAAATTCAGTTGTGCGTGTCAAGTAGCCGGTCGTGCGACACCCAACTTTTCAACGTCTGACGTTGAATCTAAGATGGGTCTAACATGGGTCTAGCATGAGTATGTCATGTCACCGTGAGTCATGAACCAACATGTTAATGAGTCAATGAGTCGATGCAGAAGATCAAGAAAAGAAATTAATCATGACAGACCAAAATACACCCACAAAAAGTCCTCCCACATTTAGTGTCGTTTCAAGAACTCATTCGCATAACCACCACCGATTATAAGTGATACCTCAAAAAAATTTCTTGGTTCAAGAAAGCATTGACAATTTCTGGAGTCAAAATTCTGGGCATTCTGACATTCTGACATTCTGACATTCTAATATTCGGACATTCGGACATTCTAATATTCTAATATTCTGACATTCTGATTCTGGATACTGAACACTGTTCTCCCAAACTTCATGGTCTCAACTAAAACCTTCCCATCGTTTTTGTATAATCCCTTTATTTTCATGTGCCATTGTTGCACCATGAAAATATGAGCCAAATAGAGTTCTGGCCATAAAAATATGAGCCATTAAAATACAAGCCAATCAGAGACTGGGCCCGAATATGACCGAATATGAAACACTTCAATGAGTCAATTCACAGTATGAGCCTTTTTCCAATGCTTCTGGATCGTTGGTCCGGTATCGCATATTGTCTTTTTTTGGTCTGGCATAATGCGTTCGCTCGCCTCAGTTCTATAGTCATGTCACAATTGATAACCTTTTTCTGGAATTGGCTTTTCATGCACAAGGAAGAAACGCCTTCGGTAAATTCCATAAACTCATGAAGAAAAAGTGTAAATGCCCTTTTTTGCTTGGCGCCTTTGTGACGTGTTCCAAATAAACTTTAACAATGGGGCGCTCAATGGATCCTCTTGCCCAATAATATGGTTTGTTCCGCTATATAAGCTCTTTCTGCTTCCGCCACACTTATTGTCCAACCCTATTTGATTCTATCCAAGGATCTGATGGTTTGATGGAAGTTGTTGGAACTGTTGGTTTTGGTGGGAATAGTTGGGACTGCATATAGACTTTCGGAAGTCTTCTTGTTTGAAATGACCAATTGAGAGTTCAAATGCCTTCCTAAACAACTTATTCATCTGGTGAGTCAGGTGTTCAAGTCATTTAGGTGTTTTAAAGGGCGGTTATTTCAAGAGCTCCTGTTTGAGGCCATTTTGGAGTCAGTACATCTGCCCACTCAATGCAGTACTATGACCATAGATGTAGTGGCCTTTAGAACAACGTATTAGGCTTAAGCCTTGTGAACATCCTTCTCATTGGATACTTAGTAAGTATCAGAAAAAGGAAGCATCACGTGACTGAACCTTATCTAATACCTGTAGTCCCAACATTCCAGAATGTGCGTATCTCTTTTTGCTTTTTTTTCGTTTCCGAACATAGAGCATGCAACTTACCACGCCAAAGTTCGTATCTCGTAATATCCAAAAAAACATGTTTATATGCAGTCCGTACCGGAAAAAATTCATGGATTTCTTTTCTGAACCCCAGGCAAAACACCCGCGACTTGTATCAATCCATTTCGGGCAAAATTTATTGATCCTCAGAAGGTAATGTCACTCATAAAAGTGTCACTGTCTAGTAATGTCCCATCAAAATATGGTGCACCCCTCAAACCGTTTTAGGCAGGGCACCTTGGACCATCAGTCAGACCGCCTCAGCTCTTCCATGTTCATGTCGTAAATTTGATCCATAGATCCGTTTTGGGCCCTTTTCCTTCCTCTTTGTGTTCAAAAAAAAATATTCACAACCCTAAAGTTTGCTGGCTAGGTGACCAGAAAAGATAGGTTGCAGGAAGTGGCTGGCTGAAAAGGACGCTGGAAGGCCTAAAAGCGCTGGCTAAAAAAAGTGTGCAGCATCACCGTTACATACATACAAACCCCCCACAGCCACAACCAAAGAACAGGCCAAAAACAAGGGAGGGAAACGCCCCCTTTTATAGACCAAGCACTCATCCCCCACTTCTCCCTCAGGTGGTTGCATTCTCGCACAATTGCTGCAACAGCAGGGGAGAGTCTGAAACCGCGTGTGCAGCAGCGCGCATGGCATTGCAGACGAGCGACCTCGGAAACAATAGGGGTACGGGTGCGCAGGGCGGCTGGAAACAAAGAGGTGTACGGGTGCACATCTGGGATCCGCCCCTTGGGAAAAAAACTTTCGGTGTACGGGTGCAAGATAGACTGCGCATTATTTCGAGAATACGCTGGTGCGCATATGTGCCAATCCGCATGTGGCAGCATGTGCTGGCCCCGGCCCCATACCCCCGGAAAGGGCCCCGGTTGGGTTACTGGATGTAGAAGTACTGAGCACTCACAGCCGAGTCCCTCGAAGTGGTAGGCGGAAATCTCGGCACCGCGCCCAAATGACAGCACACCACCACCCGCCAAATTAAGAGAGCGTGCAGTCGCCAAAGTGCGCACCCGTACCTCCGCCAGCACCTAGTCTCAGCCGACAATATCTCTGCGTCGCAAAAGTCATCAGATCTTTCCCTCCCTAAAATAACAAAGGACCTTTGGAAACTAGTCTCGTACGCCTCAAGTACAAGAAGACACGAAAGTCCGATCTATCTCCGAGCATCACAAAAGGTCTTATACCCGCCAGGCACTCCCCGACCGAATTACAGCCAAGGCCAACAGCGAAACTGCTAAAGCCAAACAGCGAAACTGCCAAAGCGAAACTGCCAAAGCCAAAGTCAAAAAGCCAAATCTCTCGCTAGGATTATCGACCAGTTATATACTAAGTCACTAATCTGCAAGCACAAAGGCAAGACACAGGAGCCAAGGCGAACACAAACGCAAACGCAGTCACAAAAGCGAAAGCGAACACAAAAGCAAACGCAAAGCAGAGCACTATATAAAGCAGCACTTATCCGTTGGTAACATGAGAAGTATAAAAGCAGTGGTAGTTGGTGACGGAGGTGTGGGTAAAACATGCCTCCTTATTTCTTATACCACCAATACGTTCCCCAACGATTACATACCCACTGTTTTTGACAACTACTCGGCGTCAGTGATGGTGGATGGTGAGCCCATCAAGTTGGGGCTTTGGGATACCGCAGGTCAGGCGGAATACGACCGGTTGAGGCCGTTGTCGTACCCTCAAACCGAGATTTTCTTGTGTTGTTTCTCGGTGATTTCGCCCGACTCATTTGCCAACGTCAAGGCCAAGTGGATGCCGGAAATCTTGCACCATTCGCCCAAGGACATTTTGGTGGTGTTGGTGGGCACGAAAACCGACTTGAGGGACGAATACCATGTTTTGGACGAGTTGCAGGAACGTGGCCAGAGACCCATTTCCGCTTCGCAAGGCCACAAATTGGCCAAGGAAGTGGGCGCCATCCGCTACATGGAGTGTTCTGCCGCTCTGCAGCTGGGAATCCAGGAACTCTTTGATTTTTCCATTCGTGTTGTTTTGGACCCTCCAACCATGAAAAACGACGTCAAGGACGATGTTGATGCTGCTGCTGCTGCTGCAGGCAATGGATCTTCGAAACCCGTTTCCGAAAGGAGAAGAAGGGTCCGCAAGGCCAAGAAGTGTACGATATTGTGAGTCGCCATCACCATACAGTTTGTTTATTCAGTGATGCGTTCATTCCATTCGTTTATTTAGTTCGTTCATTTCATTCATTGATCCAATCGGTTCGTTCATTCAGTTATCTATTGAGCTATTCATTGAGTTTTTTCTTGATTTTTTTTGTCAGTCATTCGTTGAGTCATTTGTCAGTCATTCGTTACCATTAATTCAGTTCATTCATTCGTCAGTCATTCGTTCATTCGTTCATTCAGTTCTTCCGTTCGTTCAGGTCCAGAGTTGATTGATCAGCTATCATTATTTCATGGGTCGTTTACCATGGTCAACAATCGTTCTTTCGATGTTCGTGCTGGGTCTATCAATGGCTACTCAATGCAATCTCGAAGCAATGACTCAGACAATCGATGAAACGTTACAGTGAATTTTGAGCTGGTATTGATAGATGGTAATGAGGTGATTGCAATGTTGATTAATGTTGACCTTGAAGGACATGGACTTGACAAATGTTAATGGAAGTTAATGGACATTGACTTGACAAATGTTAATGGAAGTTAATGGACATTGACTTGACAAATGTTAATGGAAGTTAATGGACATTGACTGAATGTTAATGTTACTTTCGATGATCAATGTTGAGGGATGTTGATAGACGTTAATGGATGTCATGTTAATGGAGAAGGTGGTTGAGATATCAGATGAAAGAGACTAGGAGAGATTGAGTGGGTGAGTGAGTGCGAGACTCAGAGACATTGGACATTGAAATTGAGATTGAGATCGACATCGACATCGAGATTGAGATCGACATCGAGATTGAGAAGGAGAGTAGGGTCATGGACCTTTATGGTTGTGTATTATATACGGCGACGCCGTGCAAAGTCCTGGCTATGCGGCTAATGGTTAATTTGAGCACGCAGTGCTTGCCGACCTGAGAATTAATAAAGTGGTTCATGTATTTACTTCCTTACTCTTAGCATACAACACTACAGTAGTCATCATATAATTAGTAATAATAATGAGAGTAGATCGGATTGTGGTGTAGCAGTAACAGTAGCAGTAGCAGTAGCAGTAGCAATAGCAGTAAAAGCGTATAGTAGGTGTAACGTACATAAGGATATGTACTAGGGTACTAAGAGTGGTCAGTTAATTCACCATCACTCATGGAGTATACAGTAGAGTATACAGTAGATTATAGAGTAGAGTAGAGTATAGAGTAGACCATGGAGTATAGAGTAGAGTGTAGGGTCTGAAGGAGGAATCTGAAGGGTTAGAGATTTGAAGTGGCGAAAATGGTGCAAAGAGCTGTGTGTCTAATCCCAAGTGTTAGGAGCCCTGATTTAAAAGAAGCCTATAGTTTTCCGGAATTATCTTCCCCCGCGTTGGAGAATACATGGAGAACGGCCAAAAAAGACTTCTTAACGATGTTTTTTATAGGGCTACTTCAATGAATACATAGTCAAATATGAGTATTCAATCACCAAGACGTAGAGATTTAAAGAGGACTGGAAATACACACTTGGTTATTTCAATGTACAGTGATTTTCAAAACCATTCACACCAGCACGGCAAAATGTTTCGAATCAAGAAGACAGAACGGATCAAACCAGCACGGCAAAACGATTCAAACCACACTATCAAATTTAAACAGACCTATAATTCAAAAAGTTTCGTACCCCTTCCACTTCAGTTCCGTCCGTTTTGACCTTTCATTGGTACTGAAAGACTCCCAAATGTAGTACATATGAGGCAATCCACCAGATTTAACATTTCAGAATAATAAATTCTAATGAATTCTAATGAATGTTGGTATGAAACATTATGCCATTTGGTTTTAAGGATTGTGTGAAGGGGTACGAACCTTTTTAATTATTGGTTTGTTTGATTTTGCAAATGTGGTTGAATAGTTTTGGTAGTGTGGTTGAATAGTTTTGGTAGTGTGGTTTGAATAGTTTTGAAAAACTCGGTACCACAATTCCAAATAAGTTTCGCACCCCAATTTCGCACCCTGCTTATCATTTCCACCTAAACGCACCGGCCGAATTGATCTCAGGAATTAAAAGCACAAGAAAAAATTCATTTCACAGAAAAATATAAGCTTTTTCAAAGCACCTAGTCAAGTACATTTATACTCAATCTTTTGATAATACTAGGTTTATTGTATACTAAGCCTGTACTAACAGTCTACATGCTCAATATAGAAAGTGTTATGTTCTTTAATACATTTATGCCTTACTAATACTTTGCTCGTTGATGGTTCCTCAAGAGAGGAACCGGAGTGGTTTATATAACTTTGAGAGAAAAATGTTACCCGAAAAACTCTCCACTAGAACAATAGTAAGGATTGTTCTAGAATATTCCAAAGGGACTGGCACGGCGTTTGGAATGGCCATTGTTACGATCGGACAGAGTAGGCTTCATGAATCCTCTATACGCAGGGCCCTGCCTATCGTGGATCTAACAGAAAGCCAATGATATGAGCATGGTACAATGTTTTTCAAAACTATTTAAACCAGCGAGGCAAAATGGTTTAAACCAGTTAGGCAAAATGGTTCGATCCAGTGAGGCAAAACGATTCAAACCAAACTACCAAAACTTCAACCACACTAGCAAAATTAAACAAACCAATAATTCAAAAAGTTTCGTACACCCCTCACAAGTTGTTTTATACAGGATAACAAGGAAACCACTTCAGTTCCGTCCGTTTTGACCCGTGATTGATAGTGCAAAACTCCCAAATATAGTTCATATGAGGCAATCCTCCAGATTTAACATTTCAGAATATTAAATTCTAATAAATGTTGGTGTGAAACATTATGCCATCTGGTTTTAAAGATTGTGTGAAAGGGTACGAACCTTTTTTAATTATTGGTTTGTTTGATTTTGCTAATGTGGTTGAATAGTTTTGGAAGTGTGGTTTGAATAGTTTTGAAAAACACTGTATACCGATTTTTTATTTAAAATCCGTTAGAAATCACTTGAATCCGTTTAAAATTTCTTGTCTTTCTTTAAAACGTTTGAAGTCTCTCTCCCATGCATTATCAACAACAATATTCTGTGCTTCGTGGCCCTCGAGAGCTTCACCTTCTCCGTACGGGTTTTCCATGTCGATGATCTCCGGTTCGTAGTCCAGCCCCATGTCAGAAAACTCATCTTGGTAGTTATCCAAGTCCCATTCGTCTTTGTCGCCACAGTTATCATAAAATTCGTCCTCGTCCTCTAGTTGGCCATTTTTTTTTTATTGTAATAACTCGCCGAAAACATCATCCCAGGTCTCGTTTTCCATGTACTCTTCATCTTCCAACGCCTCCAAAACTTCACGTAAACGAGGGTCCATATCGGGATGGAATCCCTGCAACTCCTTGGGGATATTTTCCATACCGTGGTGAGTGGCTTTGCGCTTTGTTTCTGAGGGTAGAGCGTCTTTGATAATATCTTCCAAGTTGGACTTACTTTCCTCATCTTTTTTCTTAAATACCTCTTCGATGCTCTCTTCGGTTTTTTTTCCTTGGTGTCCTTGCGTTCGATGAAAACATTGTCTGGAGCAGCTCCTATGGGCCGTAAATGTTTCATATAATCGTACCGTTTAAAATCTCTTTAAACAAAGATCACTAATATTTAATCTTTCCATCTATATAGTATTTCCTGACACTTGGTCTTTAGCAGACACTATGAAACTTATAGACTCTTTATTGACCAAAATCATTTAGTGTTACAGACTTACAATATATTTCTAGTAAACTGGTACATTGAGTGCATTTTCTGAAGCTACTATATTATGTCAGGGATGGTAAACTAGACTGAGGTTTCCTATGGATATATATAATGGAGAGCATGGACTACTGTTTGATCTGGATTACAAGAGTCTCTGATAAGGTTTTTTATACAAATTTTAATCAGCAGATACAGTGTTTTTCGAAACTATTGAAACCAGCGGGGGAAAAACGATTCAAACCACACTAGCAGAATTAAACAAACCAATAATTCAAAAAGTTTCGTACCCCTTCCACTTCAGTTCCGTCCGTTTTGACCCTTGATTGATATTGTAAGACTTACAAATATAGTACATACAGTGTTTTTTCAAAACTATCCAAACCAGCGCGGGAAATTCTGTTTGAGAGCATCCTGTTTTACCAGATTAAGATTCTCCTTGATATGTGGCCAATTTATGGTGTAGTGGAAAGAAGCATGAGACCGGAACTCAACGGTGGTCACGTGACCATAAATATCAGGGAACCTTTAAAAGGCCACCACCGAACCTTTTCAACTACAAAACCACCAAAATGATGTCCGGAATTCCAAGATTCCACAAAACCCACTCTTCTTTCCGTACCATGAAAAAAAGGTCGTTTGCGTTGGGCCTTTTTCTGCTGAGGTAGCCGGGTGTACGGGTGTTTTGGGTTCTCGCTAGAGCCAATTCCGGGGTAGCCCTTGATTGAAACTGCAAAACTCCCAAATATAATACATATGAGGCAATCCTCCAGATTTAAGATTTCAAAATAATGAATTCTAATAAATGTTGGTGTGAAACATTACGCCATTTGGTTTGAAAGACTGTGCAAAGGAGTACAAAACTTTTTGAATTATTGGTTTGTTTAATTTTGCTAGTGTGGTTTGAATAGTTTTGAAAAACACTGTACCACTTGACCTTGATTTAAATCTAGAACTGGGACTGGAACTGGGACTAGAACTGGAACTAGAACTGGACTGGAACTCGAACTAGATCCAGAACTCGATCTGGTCCTATAGCTAGAGATTGAGATAGACTAGACTGACCTGACTAGAGCTGCGTCTTTTAAATCTTGGATCTGTAGTACTCAATCACTGGAGAACACTTCGTAGAATCGCACAAAAGGGTACTCTTTTTGAAATGTAGTTGTCTGTAGGGATACTTGGTACCTTAATAGCGTATCACCATCTTGGTCTATTCAATAGGAGACGTAGAGACTCTTTTCTTTTTTCAATCCACCATTACCACTGTAGTAACAGTAGTACCAATGGCAGTATCAGTAGTATCAATAGTATCAATAGTATCAATAGTATCAATAGTATCAATAGTATCAATAGTATCAATAGTATCAATGGCAGTACAATGGCAGTATTAATAACTTCATATCTTCACTCACCCGTATTAAAACTTGATCATTGGTTCAATAAGGCAGCACGAGCAGGATGCATTCCTCCCGTGGTGGATGGCGTATTGTCATTCTTCTCAGCCTTGGCCTCAGCCTTCTTGGCCTCCAGCTTCTTGATTCGCTCACGGCGTTCCTCCAATAAGCGGTCGTTCTTTTCCTTCAATTTGGTCACACGGGCCTCGGAATTGCCTCCTCCGCCTGCTGTGAGCTCCACGTTGATCTTACGGCCTCGGAACACCGAGTGGTGCATGGCGAGCGCCTGGTCCATTTTGTTCTTGATATGCGAATTGTCACTATCGAACTCCAAAAACGCTATGCCCTTTTCCCTCCGGAGCCGGATGCGGTCCGCCTGACATTTCTGGAAATGGTGCTCGATTTCGCCTTGCGTGGTGTCGTAGGGGAGATTGCCAATGAAGAGAATGTACCGGGGGCCTGCTCCATTATTAGCACCCTTGCCTTTCTTTCCTCGTCTGGTTTTTCTTTTTTTGATTCCTTCAGTGGGTTCTCCATCCTCTCTTTTCCTCTTGGCCTCTCCCTCCTCCTTCTTTTCTTCCTTCTTCTCCTTTTTCTCCTTCTTTTCCTTCTTTTCCTTCTCCTTCTTCTCACTCTTCTCACTCTTTTCACTCTCACCCTCCTCCTTCTCCTTCTCCTTCTCCTCTTCGTCTACCTTTCGCTTGGCCTTCTCGGCCTTCTCGGCGGCCCGCTCGTCCTTGCCTTTTCGGAACAGAAGCGCCTTTTGCTTCTTCTTGGATAAGTTGTCTGCGGCCATGTTGACGTGCATGCACATGGAGCGATGCTTTTTATTCTTCGCGCTGTGTGCAGGGGCTGCATCGAAAGTGGTTCCCCAAGACATGTCCATCCACATCTGCAGAAATAATAGATGGAGAAATCATTATATCCAGAAACCATTCGTTCTTTGGGCTTGGAGGATACGATTTCTTGGTCCTGCATAACTTAAAAGTTATACTTTGACATTTACACATTCTTACCGTTTCTCACTATTCCTACAAATGGGTGCGGTACAAAAAATTACGGAACCTTAGGGTAGCACCAAGACATAGGAACTGAAAGGAGGATAAAATACGAGAATGTACGTAATTTTTGTGGGATTCCTTATAGAAGCTGGCAAAAAGAGAGATTTTACTGTGTGATTAGAGAAAATAGAGTATAGTGTTAGATCCACCATAACCAGGGCCCGGCTATAGAGGATTCATGAAGCCGTAACAATGGCCAGGCCGGCATTGAAGGCCATCATAGTACAATTGCAAACTCTGTATCACAGCCATCATAGTACTTCAGCCATCATGGGACTTCGGCCATCATGGGACTTTGGCCATAGGATGGTCCCTCCGCATCACAGTCATCATATTTCTTCGTACAATGATGACCTTCGTACAATGATGGTTTCGTACAATGATGGCGTTTATCTCAAAGTTATATAAGCCACTTCGGTTTCTCTATTGAGGAATCATCAACGAGCAAAGTATTAGTAAGGCATAAATGTATTAAAGAACAACAATTACTCTCACATATAGTATTATTACTATCGATACTCTTACACTACTCCACTACTCCACTACTCCACTACTCCACAACTCATACAACTCATACTGTACTCATATACCTGGTGAAGTATACTCTTTGCTCTTCTATAAATATGCCATGAGTGTCTTTTCACAGTCTCCGCCCTACTCCAAGCTCTCTACTTGAACATAATGTAATAGAGGCATAGCGGTGTGGAGTTATAAGATCGAACCAGAAACAGACGAGTCTATTGTATCATTAGTCAGATAGGATTATGTACCATGTATCATGTACTACTGGGCCTTTATATCAGTCACTATGGATACTGTTCACCAATCTCTTCCATCCACCCTAATACTCTCTAATATACACTACTCTAATATACACTACTCTAATATACTCTCATCTAATATACTCTCATCTAATATAGTCTAATATAATATAGTCTAATATAATATAGTCTAATATAATATAGTCTACTCTGATATACTCTCATCTGATATACTCTCATCTAATATACTCTAATATACTCTAATATAATATACTCTAATATACTCTACTTTAATATGCTATGTCTATCCTCATCCACATATCTATCGCCGAGCCCAATGAAGTAGGTCACTCGAAAAAAGCACGTTCCAGTGACTTTTCTGTTTGTTAGTGCTGTTTTCAAAATGTCATTGGTGACTTTGTTATGAAATTTTTGATCAAGATACCCGAAACAGAAAAGAACCATGTAATAAACTGAGAACCCTGACGTACAACTGAGTACCCTGAAATAGACTAAGCAGATGCGGCAGGGTGCCCACTATGGCTTGCGTAGCTTTTGAAGGTCGGCGAGCTTCCTGGACGATGAGGTATTAAGAAACATACTTCTGTCTTTCTCTAGCTTTGCATCTTTATTGTCTTGAATGATGCTGGCCCTTCGCGGCTTTACTGACTTCAAGCCAGAATTTAGCTTAACTCTAAATACGGCTGATTTAATGAAAAATGTTTTTTTTTTCTAAGGAACAAGGTTTGTAATTCATTTAAAAGAATTTCTTCATCTGTAAAAGTTTGGTCTCTACAATTTGTACTAGCCATTACCAATTTGAACTACTTCCAGCTCTAACTAGAACCAATTTGAACTACTTTCAGCTCTAACCACTACCAATTTGAACTACTACAGTGTTTTTCAAAACTATTCAAAGCAGCGTGACAAAATGGTTCGAACCAAAGACAGAATGTTCCAAATCAGCGCGACAAAATGGTTCGTACTCCTTTGCACAGTCTTTCAAACCAAATGGCGTAATGTTCCACACCAACTTTCATTAGAATTCAATATTCTGAAATCTTAAATCTGGAGGTCAATATTCTAAAATGTTGAATCTGGAGGATTGCTTCATATGTACTACATTTGGGAGTCTTGCAGTATCAATCAAGGGTCAAGACGGACGGAACATTGATTGTGTGCAACCCCCGGAATTGGCTCTGGCAAAACACCCGTACACCCGGCTACCTCAGCAGAAAAAGGCCCAACGCAAACGACCTTTTTTTCACTTCTGTCTTGTGAAAATAGGTTTTCTGGAATGCTGGAATTCCGGACTTTACAATGCATATTTTTGTGGCTGAAAAGGTTTGGTGGTGGCCTTTTAAAGGAGCCGTGATCTTTATGGTCACGTGACCACCATTGAGTTCCGGTCTCGTGCTTCTTTCCACTACACCATAATTTGCCAACTATTCAAGGAGAATCAACAGGATGCTCTAAAACAGAATATGTGAAATATCCATTGCTTAAAAGATACACTACTACATAGGACGGAGTGTACAGTGACCCTTTGTTCAATTGTGCTAGTGTGATTCGAAACATTTGCCGCACATACAGTGAAGCTAAACAAACCACCTTGGCAAAACGATTCAAACCACTCTAGCAAAATTAAACAAGCCAATAATTCAAAAAGTTTCGTACCCCTTAGCACAGTCATTAAACCAAATGCCGTAATGTTTCACACCAAGTTTCATGTTTCACACCAAGTTTCATTAGAATTCAATATTCGGAAATCTTAAATCTGATGGATTGCCTCATATTTACTACATTTGGGAATCTTACAGTATCAACCAAGGGTCAAAACAGACGGAACTGAACTGGAAGGGGTACGAAACTTTTTGAATCATTGGTTTGTTTAATTTTGCTAGTGTAGTTTGAAACATTCTGCTGCGCTCGTTTGAATAGATTTGAAAAACACTGTACCATTTCTCTTATCTTACTACTCTTACTATTGAAACTAATGATACTATCCTATTGTTAGGTTCTTGTTGAACGTTATGTACTAAGTTATCTATTTTGTTCGTTGATGATACCTCAGAAAGAGGAATCCGGGCGATTTATATAACAATTGAAGAGAAACGTGGCAGTGAAAACTCTTCACCAGAACAATGATGATGATTGTTCTGGCATCTTCGAAAACGGCCCATCATTTTTGATGGTCGAACGCCGTGACACGGCTTTCGTAATAGCCCTAGTTAGTATCGGGCAGAGAGACTTCATAATATCTCCATAGGTAGATCACTACCCATGGTGGATTTGACACCTATAATGATATTTCTCTTACTATTAGTCCTACAATATACTTACAACATACCATTCGTTCTGCTCCTATACTATTAAAACTACTCATACTTACTGTTCATTCTATTTATACATACTAAAAATGGTTGTACACTATATTTTTCAGCCTACTCATTAATACTATTATCCATTACTCAACATCGTCATACTACACATAGTAATACTCATAGTAATACTTGTAGTAATACCACTTGTAGTAATACTTGTAGTAATACCACTTGTAGTAATACTTGTAGTAATACCACTCATACTCATATCTATTAGTGCTACTATATCTACTCTCACTATTATGCTACTAGTCGGACAAACTATACCCATGAATTACTATATTATACTGAGAGCAATGCTATTCGTGATACAGATTATACTTTAATCCATGGAACGAAAAAGTCCATTGACTGCATCTTATTTCCAATTGATACCACACATTTCGATCCTTAATAGTCTTTCTCCCTGGCCTTGTACCTTCAGTCTATCTCTCTTTCTTTTGTAATGTTCTATTGTGCACATCTCTGATCGCAACCTCCCAGAAAAGTCATGCTCAGCGTCATCGAATCGAACCCCCAGAATCGAACCCCCAGAATCTTCGGGCGTTCCAAAATCTTAGGATACCAGAATCTTAGGGTACCAGAATCTTAGGATACTCCCGATATTCGGGTGTATCTGCATTGTATCTGCAGACACCCCATGACGTCAACACAATGCCTAAGAATTGACCCGCTGAAGCAACTCGTCGTAGTCCTCTTTTAAAGTGCTGTAGGCATCCGAAAGCTTGTCGAATTGGTGCTGAAGCTGGCTGGTGCCGGAGCGTCCTGCATCGACCGCCTTGACCCGCATCTCCTGGGATGCTTTCATTTGCAACCAGCTGGCGAAATTTTCGGCGTGTTTGGGTGGTTCCGCTAATTGCATCACCACCGTATGCTCAAGAGGATCGGCGGACTTTAAAACCCGCTTGAGAACCGGGATCATGCGGTGCTGGGGCCGCTCATTGCTTGCCGTTATGAGCCCCGCACGGTTGCAAACCCCGACCTGCACATATGCTATCCCCAGTCGACACGCTGTAAACGTCTTCACCACCTGCCGGGTAACCACATCCGAAACGAAAACACGCCCTTTGCTGTCGCCGCTTACAACATACATGCCGTCCATCGAAACCCCGAGCGCCGTAACTGAACACTGCGTTTCATCCGACGTCACGTGATGCACAAAAGTCTCCGCCATATCCACATCTTCTTGGAGGGTCACGATTTTGCCATTCCCGCCAACAGCCTCGAGCACATGACTATAGGGGTTGACCACGTAGAGAGGGATCTGGCGGATCCGACCATCTTGGGTGCCTGCATACAACGCCCTCCCGGCGGGATCCTGCAGGATACACTGGACCAGGCTGCCCACCACGAACGTGGTTAGTAGCCTTTTCCCCACCACATCGTAAATGCAAATGGTTCCGTCGCTTGAAGATGAACACACCTGTACATCGGCTCCGGAGCCATACACCTTCACGCACGTGACACCCAACACGTGGTCCGCATACGATACCGCCCGGACTCCTTCCTGTTCTGGTCTAACAAGTTCGTGGGTGCGCCACACATTGACCCGGGTATCCAAACCTCCCGTCACCAAGAAATTACCGCATTGGGAAAACTCCATCGCTGACACTTCCTGGTAATGCGCATCCTTAACACACACCAAGTCGCCCAGCGCCAATTCCCACACATAAATCCGTCCGCTTTTGGAACCACCGGCCAAGAGCCACGGCGTGCGGTACGGAGGTTTGTGGGTGTCATTTTCGGTGGCGGGATAAGGTGCTAGGGCCAAACACGTGAGTTGTTCAGGCACAGCAAAGCGTTGGTCCACCCCTTCTTTTCCCCACGTGTAGCACGTGATGGCAGCCTTATCATTGGCGGCCACAAAGAGCCGTTCTCCCTGTCCGAATCCGGTAAGTGCTGCTCCATTGACGGGGCACTGGGCCTGGCGGAAAGTGGTGTAGTGGTGTGACTTCTGGATGGACAGCACTGCCCCGAGCGACTCCTGGGCCTGCTTGTCTGCAGGATCCCCTATTGTCACATAAAGCACCAATTCGTCCATTTCTGCTGGCAGTGGTGGCGGTGTATATGAATATTTTATGTGTGGAAATATATAAGTCGATGTGAGAAGATGCGATGCCGTGGTGTACGGGTGTGATGCCCACTGCGTACTGCGTAGCGGGGGACACCATAGAATACAGTGAAACGGTCTCAAATCTATATAAGGGGTATGGGAAGTAGGATGGATTTAAGGTAAAAAGTAAAGAACATCTGCAAATTTCAAAAATTAGTTTTTTGAAAAAAGATTGCAGCACCACAATTTCACACATGGTCTCCCACTGCATTACTCACTGTGGCCCTAAGTGGCTTAACTAACGTTGATCGGACGGGAAACAGTGCTTTCCACTTGGTATGGCCGCAACCGAAAGTAAAATTTTTGGGGTTTTTAAGACAGAAGTATCTTCATGTAGAGGTTTTCCTCCCTTAAACCACTCAGGGTGTCAATACATACTCTGATAAACTTCAGGACGTGAGGAGTACGTTTGATATATAAACCCACAGGCGCTTCTACTGTTGACTTCTTACAGAGATGCGTTAGACGCGGAATTATATCTACCCGACTGAGTAGAACCTCCATTTATATTGAAGTAACCATGAATACATTATTACCGGATTGGGTGAATTTATAAGTAGCCCTTCAGATGATCCCAAAATACCATTAGGTCATTTTTTCTTTAGATTCCTTTTTTTAAGCACTTTAACTGCTTATAACCTTTGCGAATTCACGCTAAAGTGTCTGGTCTCAAATCAATTCTAACAAGATGCTAGAAAAAATGTTGAGTTAGTAAAACATGCTAAAGAGGTTTTCATCTGACTCTCAATTCTGTAACCGTCTTTCCCTTCATACAGTATCAGAGACCAGGAGTTCAAATGAACATTCTCTTGGGCAGGTATATAGTCAGTACCTCAGTTCAGGTAGACACCATATATCTTAGTTGTAGTAGTAGTGAACAATAACACATACTATTACTGGTCCTAGTGCATTTTCAAGAGGCTATTTCTTGCACTGAGGCCCATAGTTTGCATTTGTGCCAATTGTTCCAGCACTAAACGCAACCGGTCTTCATAGTTGTCCAAGACATCATTCGAGAGGTCCGGGACTGCCATGTCGGAACATATTTCCACGAAATATTTTCTGGTGGCTGTGAGGTGTTGTAGGAGAGATTTTAGGTACTTCTCAAATTGATCAGCCACATAGAAATGGTTCACCAGTGTCTTCTCGTGCCGATCCAACAACACGTCCAGTGTGCGCCCCACGGCTTTCTCACTTGAAAGCTGCTCAGGAACTGGTAGTTCCAAATTCATGGGAGAAAATTCTTGAGTCACTTCATCTTCAGAAACACAAGTAAATGCAAGTGTTGACTTTTTAGTAATACCATTACCCTCTTCATCGTACCCATTATCGAAAAAAGTCCTCAAGCTTTCCAGTTCTGTTCACTGCCTGGAGGACTATGACAAATCGCATGTACTCCATGTACTCGTTCAATTTTCTTTCTGTTCTGGAATTTCTGAGACTTGCCAAGTCAACCAGTAGAAAGAACACATCGGCATTTTCAGAAAGGTGTCCCAAGATTAATTGCAAATCAAGAGCAATCCATAATAGGCCATTGAGCTTGTAGGTCTCAGTCAGATTGAAATTGCAGTCAGAAAAAAACAGATGTGGATTTGGCCTCTGACTCATACTTGAAATCCCTCCACCTCGAGTACCTGATATGTACCCTGTGACCATAGACCGGAAACACGACTGGTGGGACCCCAAAACAGTGTCGCTCGTGAACATTCGCAGCTGCTGATTCTAATTATCCATGAGCCAGTGGACCCAGTCTTTTACTGGACTCCAAAAATGAGATGACTTATGCACATTCGTTTCCTTTTCTGGAAATTGGAAGAATCACCTCTTTTGTTTATGAGCTGGGGCTTTACCGCTTCCATTTTTATCGGTTTCGTAGGACATTTCTTTGGCCATTTCCTTTGGCCATTTCCTTTGGCCAATTTCTATGGGTCCTCAGACTAGCCTTATACTATTTTAGCTTCCCCAACTGGATGAGTCTATTGGGCTTCAATGTATCTATATTCACATAAAGTCTTCCTTATCGTAAGCCATTAGCACACCCCTAAGCTTGTGCTAAGTTTGTCATTCTCAAAGAAATAGCACTGTGCCTAGACCCCAAGACACCTAATAAATTCACCCTCTTTTAATTTGAGGAGTTCAGAAAATAGTGGTTGCAATAAATTTGAGGGTTAAGGATTCGCGTGGGGAGTGGCACCTTTTATAGACATTTCCTCGCCCCTGACCCCGCCCATTATATTTGCAGCCACCAACTATGCAGGGCGCCCAAGTGCGAAACATATAAAGGCACCGCAACCCCCATAATTCCCCACCCTTTTTTTTGAATTCCTCCAATGACATAGGGACTCTTTATACGAGAAGGGGTCCTTTCTGCTCATACGAGAAGGAACAGTTTCGAATTTTCTAGACTTGCTTTTGCCTTCCTGCATCTGAATGGACATCATGTTTCTCCTTTAGACCAAAATTGGTGGTTCACGTCACGAATGGCAGCAGTTGGACTCAGTCATTTAAATTCATTATGACCTCCATTTTGTTCTCTCTTCTGTTGCTGTAACACGGAACAAGAGAAGTACAAGCCTCATTATCCGCCCCACTAGTTGTGGTGTTCATCAGCCCATGGTCCCATCTTGGAATACACTAAAAGTCAAGTATTCAGAAACATGCAAGCAACTCTTATCTCTCCATTATCAATCAGGAACATTAGATAGTACGACTTCACTAGTACTAGTGGAGGCCTTTGCTGCAAAATCAAACCCTGAAAAATTAAACCAGGAAGCAGCCAGTATGCAGGTTCTGGCAATATAGATGAGACAACACATGTTCCGCATTCAAGGTAGCGGCACCAGGTGGACCATAAATTAACCACGGTGTAATGTCCAGTGGACAGGGACTGAAAGAAACTGTCCTCATAGTCTCGTCAAAATATATGAACACTTCTTCTGAAGTGTTTACTTCAAGAGAGGAAGAGGAGGTGGAGTTTTCTGTGTGCATTGGAGAATTATCAGATCGAGGTCATTTGGTGGGTGGCTTTAGGAGGAATTCTTGGGATACCTCAGACAGATGATATTTGATTGAGTTGATTAAGCAAAGATGGATATGGTCCAGACTCCCTTATTCATATGGGGGTCTACCTTCACATTACCGGCGGTTGTAGTAACCACCAGTGCATATGAAAAACAGGTGATATGATACCGCACCATCCCTGCAAGCCATGGGACTCAGAGCACACTCACCTTGTTACCGTTTTTCAACAGTGATATGTATTTCATATTGAAATACTAAGAATCATGCAAGGTTTAGAATAAGGTGTATGTGCATAATGCATTGAAATACCTTGAAATGAAAAATATGGTATAGAAACCATATAGCTTTGTTTCACATTGATGTTTCGCATTGATGTTTCACATTGATGTTTCACATTGATGCGGTATTTCAAACCCCGCAGATCGGCTGTTTCAAGAAATCCCTCAAGGGTTACCCGAAGCTGCAAGAAATATACATAGCTAGCAGGCTCGCCTGACTAGTTGAACGTCAGGGATTTTTTTACGTTATATCACATTATTCAAATATACATGTGATAATAACTTTACTTTAAATATCCCAAAGTCCCACCCAAGTTCTAACATTTGGTATCGCAGGTTCAAATCGATAATAATCATGGATTCGTCAACAACCACCCCTTTGCCCTTATCCACTGCTGTTTCCTCGGGAAAGACACTAGAACTTGAAGACATAGTCAAAATGGTCCGTTCGATTCAAGAACAGTTCGCAAGACAAGAGGCTGCTCTTGAGATAATCAAGGCTCACGTCCTACGGATCCTGGAAGTCACTGACGTTACTGGCTTGGTGTTGCCGACTGCAAACAATCAGAAAAGGATAAGTCCCCTGACTGCCAAAGATTTTCCAGCGTCTGTCACTCCAGAGTCGGTCACTGAGAGTTCGGGAGATACTAAGACGCATGGACCTGAGGATGTCCCGACAACGCAAGGGAAAGCTAGATGTCAACCAAGGAAGGAAGGAAAATTCAGATTAAGAAATTATATTAGTATGGTTAATCCCATCACCAAGAAGCAGTCTTATACACAAGTGAAAGAATCCATTGACTTGATCCGGCAAATTGTTACTTACTATGAAATGACCTATGACGACTGCTTTGAAATTATGCTGGATCGTGCCCCTGAGTACGAGCGTTGGATAAGCAACTGGCGCAGAATCAATGGGTTCAAGCCTGACCGATTTTGGACCATGATAGAGGATTTCCTAGTGGAGATTAAATCCCATGCTCCGGCCCGGAACCCGTATAATCAAAAGCTTCTCTCATGCAGGCAGACCGGTACGCTTGAGGAGTACCACGAAAAATTCGAACGTTGTTTAATGTTAACAGATCTCGACTTTCGAAGTGACAAGATTAGCCTCACTTTGTATTTGTGTGGGTTGAAACCTCACCTCGAAAAAAGTTTGGTTAGAACGCCACTTAAGACTTATAAGGAGGCATACCATGTGCTTTGTGACAGGATGGCTGCTTATCCTCACGCCTATCGGTAGCTCTTCTCCCTGATTCACCTTTCTATTGCATTCAGCCTTGGATCTTGCAACCGTGGTTGTATCTGCAAAAAATAAGCAATTACCAGCACCTTTGATGATCACTCCAGACCAGGTCAAGAACTACAACGATAGACCTTGGAGACCTTGGGGACTCTTCAGGTAGCCGTACCACCAGACCATGTCCATCCACAAATTGGAAATCAACCTGGTTGGTCATGAACAAGTACTACTGGCACTACATCGAGGAGAAAAAGAGAATCTGGCACCAGTACGGCAAGGAAACATCGACGGCTTTCTCGAAAGGTCCACAGAGAGGTAACCAGAACCAACCAAAGAAAGTTGGTCTGACCCAGATGGAGAAGCGAATAATCATGACCGGTCGCTCTCTAACAACCGAAACTCGGGAACTGCAACTTGCTCAAATCAACAAGTTTTACACAAGTTCTAGCAGAGAGTAAATTTTGAGGGGTTCAGTTCCAACAGAGAGTGGATTTTGGGGGTTTTAGTTCCAACAGAGAGTGAATTTTGAGGGTTTCACTTTCAACAGAGTGAATTTTGAGGGTTTCTGAGGTCAAAGGTGTGTATTTGGGGAGTGTATACAAGAGTATACTACAGTATACTAGTGTATAGACCCATTGGTAAATACTAGACCACAGAAATGTAGGTTTAAATAACACATCTTTAAATAAAGTATATTGGATAGTGTAGTTGATGGAGTGAATATTGATGGAGGGAAACCCGTGCACCCGCGCACATAATATACTAGGCTAAAATTCGCCCTTCCTACTCCCCATGCCTATTGATATCATTTCCAGTGCCTTTTTCGACGGCCCCCAACTGATCCCAGGCTGGCCGTACCTCAAGACTTATGTCCCCGTAGCCGCGGTAGTGGGTGCTGTCAAGTACTACACCAACGGAGCGTCCAACCCCTGGAATGGCGACCTCCATGGCAAAGTGTTCATAGTCACCGGCGGCACTTCAGGGTTAGGGGCGGCGGTGACGTACCAGTTGGCGCAAAAAGGGGCCCAGGTGATTCTTTTGTGCAGGCAGACCGATGATCCGTTCACCATTGATTTTGTGGAGGATATGAGGGAACGTACCAACAACTTCATGGTTTATGCTGAAGCGTGTGATTTGCTGCTGCTACACAGTGTGCGACTTTTTGCCACGCGGTGGTTGGATAATCAGCCTCCGCGCCGGTTGGATGGTGTGGTGTGCTGTGCGGCCGAAGGTATGCCCAAATGGAAGGCGCGGCAGGTCTCGGTGGATGGAGTTGAGCTCCAGACAGCAGTCAATTATTTGGCCCATGTGCACCTTCTAACGCTCTTGAAACCACTGCTCCATGTTCAGCCAGCAGACCGTGATGTGCGGGTGGTGGTGGCTACGTGCCTGTCGCAGGCGTTTGCAGAGGTGGACGATGGGGACCTCTTGTGGGATGCACGGAGATATCCTTCCAATAACCCGTTGGCGGTGTATGGGACATCCAAGCTTTTGTTGGGGATGTTTGCCAGGCAGTTCCAACGGCTGTTGAATGCATATGAACGCACTGATAAGGCTCCGTGCAACATCCGCGTGAGTGTGGTGAACCCGGGCATCATGCGGACGGCTTCTTCGCGGAGGTACATCTCCATGGGGACGATATGGGGTTTGGTGCTTTATTTGCTCATGTACCCGATTTGGTGGTTATTCCTTAAGGGCCTGGCTCAGGGCGCACAGCTGATGATGTTTGCCATTTTGGCTCCCGTTTTGGGGGCCCAGGATGGAGGCAACTTGGTGCAGGAGTGCAAGATCTTGACCCAGGGCCGCAAGGAGTATTATGACTACGAGTTACAGGACCGCGTGGTGGAAAAGACCCATGAGTTGATCAAGGCCTTGGAGACTCTGTCTGCTGTGGAGAGAAAGAAGAAGGAGCAGAAGGAGGGCAAGTCGAAGGAGCAGGTGGAGCGGGAGCAGAAACAGAAGGATATTTCACAAAAGCCACAAACTGAGGAGGATCTCGACTATAAGCTTCAGATGATGCGCAAGTCTATGGGCCTTCCAATGGGCAGCGGGAAGTTGTTCAGTGAAGAGGAAGTTAAGGAGGAGGTGAAGGGGAAGGAGAAGAAGGTCAAGCAGCGGAAAAAGGGAAGAAAGGTTTAGCGCCAAGGACAGACCGGGCCAAGGACGGGACTGGCTGACCAGGCCAAGGACGGGACTGGCTGACCGGGCCAAAAGGACCGGGCCAAAAGGACCGGGTCGGACTGACGGATTGACGTGAACAGATAGAGAAGAAGAGATTGACCGACTCGAAGCTGATAGAACAGATTGACGGACTGACCCAAAGCAGATAGACAGAACAGGTTGACTGATTGACTCGAATAGATAGACAGAACAAATTGGCTGTCTGATTGACTGGAAACTGATAGAACAGAACAGGTTGACGGATTGACTGGACTGGAATCAGAACTTGGAGCAGTTGAAGCAGGACCGGGCTAGAAGAGTTTGACTCGGAAGCAGTTGGACAAGTGGAACATGAACCTGGAATTTGAATGGATCATGGAACTTGAATGGATCATGGATTTGAATGGATCATGGATTTGAATGGATCGTGGAAGTTGAATAAATCATCGAACTTCAATGGATCATGGAACTTAAACAGATCATCGAACTTCAATGGAATCTGGAAAGCAGACAAGAACCGAAGCCTGGAATAACTGAACAAGAACGTTGACTCAGACACGAAGTCGGATAAATAAGAGTGGTTGGAGAATCGGACAGAACAGCAGCGTCTACAATGGTAATGGCTTGGTGTTCAAACAAAGGTCCTCACCACTCCACTAGAAATACTAGTACACCAAAAACTAGTACACTCAATACAAGACCGTGCATTAGTACTCTAGTAGACCCGTAGTTCCAGTATAATTATATATTGACTTTGATCTTCTTCCAAGGAATGACTCTAAGACAATGACCAGAGCCAAATGGAGCTACAAGGCTTGCTCTCTGCTCTACTCTATCCTCTACCCTCTATCCTCTATCCTCTATTCTCTATTCTCTATCCTCTATTCTCTATCCTCTATTCTCTTTACACAGGCCATAATCATCTACTCTAGCATGTATGTAAATACGTAATAGAGTATTCACCAGTGTGCTACTTTCTTGTTAACACATACTTAGTAGTCAGTTAGCCAGTTATCACTAAGTAGCCAGTTATTACTAAGTAGTCAGTAGTGAGTATTTGTAGGTACTCAGTTACTTGTGGGTAGTCAGTAGTTAGTCAGTATTTAGTAGAAGGTAGTCAGTCAGTATTTAGAGGTAGTCACTAATACACTAATACACTAATAGCCAAAAGAGTAGTAAGTAGTCACTTGGTCACTTAGTCACTTAGTCACTTAGTAGTGAGTATTAAGTAGTCAGTAGTGGGTAGTAAGTAGTAAGTAGTAAGTAGTAAGTAGTAAGTAGTAAGTAGTAAGTAGTAAGTAGTAAGTAAGAAGTAAGTAGTTAGTAGTAGAAGTAAGTAGTAAGAAGTAAGTAAGAAGTAAGAAGTAAGTAGTTAGTATTGAGTAGTACTAGTAGTAGTAAGAAGTAAGTAGTACGTAGTTAGTAAGTAGTAGTAGTAGTTAGTAGTTAGTAGTAAGTTAATAAATAGTAAGAAGTAAGAAGTAAGTAGTTAGTATTTAGTAGTTAGTAGTGAGTAGTAAGTAGTACTAGTAAGTAGTTAGTACTTAACTATACAATTAGTAGTTGGACCAAATCCATGGGCTAATTTCTCATGGACCCAAGCTCTTTCTCTTGACTCTATTCATGTGTTGGTCATCACAAGTTCGTCTCTTTAATTTCAACAAGAGGGTTTCCAGTTCTCCAGGGCTCATAACTCGTAACTCCTACTAGACCACTATCCCACTACACTACTACACTACACTACTACACTACACTACACTACACTACGCTACATTACACTACTACACTACATTACACTACTACATTACACTACTACACTACATTACACTACTACACTACATTACACTACTACACTACATTACACTACTACACTACATTACACTACTACATTACACTACTACACTACATTACACTACTACATTACACTACTACACTACATTACACTACTACACTATATTACACTACTACACTACATTACACTACTACATTACACTACTACATTACATTACACTACTACATTACACTACTACATTACACTACTATCCCATTACATTTATGTACTACTAGTAGTCAGTATAACTCAATAGGAAGTAGTTACTAGTAAACAGTAAGTAGTTACTAGTCTAAGAAGGTAGTTGGAGGTGCATAGTAGTCAGTCAGTTATTAGTAAGTAGACAGTAAGTATTTAGTCAGTTATTCACCCTAAGGTAGTTGTAGTCAGTTAGTTGTAGGGATTATTTACTTGGAAGTAGTCAGTAGTCGGTCAGTTGTAGGTAGCCAGTAGTCGGTCAGTTAGTAGTCAGTTATTAATAGTCAGTAGTACGTCACTTATTCACTTAGTAGGTAGTTGGTAGTAGTTAGTAGTAACTAGTAACTGATATCCAGTAGTAACTAGTATCCAGTAGTAACTAGTATTCAGTAGTAACTAGTATTCAGTAGTAACTAGTATTCAGTAGTAACTAGTATTTTCGTAAGTTAGTGTAGTCAGTTAGTTGTAGGGAGTACATACTTGGAAGGGTCAGCACTTAGTATGCAGTCAGTTATTAGTCACTTAGTAGTAAGTAGTTAGTAGTAAGTAGTAAGTAGTTGGTAGTTGGTAGTTGGTAGTTGGTAGTAGGTGGTTAGTATTTTGTAGTCAGTAGGTAGTTAGTAGTCAGTAATACAGTAATAGTTAGTAGTCACTAAGTCACTTCGTAGTAGTGGTAAGTGGTAAGTGGTAAGTGGTAAGTGGTAAGTTGTCAGTAGTTAGTAGTAGTCAGTAGCAGTAGTAGTCGGTAGTCAGTAAATAGTATAGTGATTAGTAGTGATTAGTAGTGAGTAATAGTGAGTAGGCCTAGTACTAGTATTCATTTGTTAGTAGTCAGTGAATATTCGTAGTGAGTAACAGTAGTAGTCAGTTGTTAGTAGTCAGTGAGTAACAGTAGTAGTCAGTGAGTCAGTAGTAGTCAGTGAGCCAGTAGTAGTCAGTGAGTAGTAGTAGTCAGTGAGTAGTAGTAGTCAGTGAGTAGTAGTAGTAATAACAGTGGTATTCAATAAATATTAGTAGTCAGTAAAAGTACTGGTATTTGGTATAATCAGTAGTCAGTAATAGTCATTAGTACTAGTACTGAATAGTAGGACTAGTAGTAATAGTGAGTAACAGTGAGTAACAGTGAGTACTAGTGGGTACTAGCAGTCAGAAAATATTGAATAGTTAGTAGCAAAAAAGCTGAATGAAGTATGCATAAGAAACAGTACTACTGTCAGTAGTAATAGTGAGTAGTTATAATTCATTAAGTATATGCAGTGGATAGATTTGAAATACCATAATAAAGGCATGAGCTTTATATGTTACCAACTACATTATACTGCTTATCTATGACATAGCAAGAATCGAACTTGCATAATAATATCCGTAATAATATATACTAACCATTGTGTTATATGTCAATGAATAACGGATAGCCAGCGATTCGAATGGTGATAGCTAGAAAGCAACTACGTAGCAAGTAGATTGTAATAAGTAGTACTAGTCAGTAGTCAGTAGTAATAGTGAGTAGTACTAGTCAGTAGTCAGTAGTAATAGTGAGTAGTACTAGTCAATAGTAATAAGTAGTACTAGTCAATAGTAATAGTGAGTAGTACTAGTCAGTAGTACTAGTAGTAATAAGTAGTACTAGTCAGTAGTAATAGTGAGTACTAGTACTAGTAGTAATAAGTAGTACTAGTCAGTAGTCAGTAGTGATAGTGAGTAGTACTAGTAATAGTGAGTACTAGTACTAGTAGTAATAAGTAGTACTAGTCAGTAGTAATAGTAAGTACTAGTTAGTAGTAATAAGTAGTAATAGTCAGTAGTCAGTAGTGATAGTGAGTAGTACTAGTACTAGTAGTAATAAGTAGTAATAGTGAATAATAGTAGTAATAGTGAGTAATAGTAGTAATAGTGAGTAATAGTGAGTACTTGTTCATGAAGCCTACTCTGTTCGATCGTAACAATAGCCAACCCATCCTTGTACGAAGTACTATGATGGCTGTGATACAGGAGTTGCAGCCATCATAGTGGAGTTTGCAATGGTCACCATAGTGGACTCTGCAATGGCCATCATAGAACGAAGTACAATGATTCCTCGTACTATAATGACCATGACTTTCTTTGGTCACTCTTCATGGCCATAGTACTTCGTCGTTTCCACCATCATAGTACGAAGTACTAGATGTTGTACCTTCTTAATGAGATAATCACGAAAGAAAAGAAGGGAAATACGCACAGTGTACTGACGTGAGTCTCTTCTCACTTTCACTCTTCCTGGACCAAACCCTCACTCCTCACCCCTTATTCCCTCACCCCTCATTCCCTCACCCCTCATTCCCTCACTCCTTCACCCCCTCACTTCAATACTGCGCACCACTGAGGAGTAGTTTCTGAACTTCATTCTCAACTTCATTCTCAACTCCACGCAACTCCATTCTCAACACATTTCGCACCTTCATTCTCAACACCATTCGCAACACCATTTTTATTCCATACCACCTCCAAATTCGCACACATGAAGCCAACAAAAACATATAACAGTAACAAAAAATAGTAACAAATGGCACTAACAAATGGCACTAACAAATGGCACTAACAAATGGCACTAACAAATGGCACTAACAAAAATACCACAAAGTAACACAAAAACATAAATGGATTGTTTTTTTAAAACCTAAATGAGATGCATTTCGTGGTCTAGATCTTTTAAAACTGATTTTTTTTTGAAATATTTTTTTGAAATTTTTGTTGGTCATATATGGGGGTGTTGAATTGGGTCTGGATATTCGAGTCTCACTCTGGGCGCTGCCAATTGTGTTGCGCGAAGTCATTCCATCATTTTACGAAGCCATCATTGTACGAAGCCATCATTGTACGAAGCCATCATTGTACGAAGCCATCATTGTACGAAGTGCTATGATGGCCGTGAAACTGACTTTTCGATAGCCATCATAGGGGATTCTGCATAGTCCATCATTTTACGAAGTACTATGATGGAGTACTTTGATGGGGTACTATGGTGGAGTACTATGATGGAGTACTATGATGGAGCCTATGATGACTATCGAAAAGTCCTTATCAAGACCATCATAGTAGAATCTGCAATGGCCATCATAGTACTTCGTACAATGATGGCTTCGTACAATGATGGCTTCGTACAATGATGGCTTCGTACAATGATGGCTTTTCTCCTAAAGTTATATAAGCCACTTCGGTTTCTTTCTTTGAGGAACCATCAACGAGCAAAGTATTAGTAAGGCATAAATGTATTAAAGAACATCACAGTACTAGTACTAGTAGTAATAAGTGTAGTAATCAGTAGTACTAGTCAGTAGTAATAAGTGTAGTAATATGTAGTACTAGTCAATAGTAATAATTGTAGTAATAAGTAGTACTAGTAGAAATAAGTGTAGTAATAAATAGTACTAGTACTAGTAGTAAGTGAGTAATAAATAGTACTAGTACTAGTATCACTTATAATTTAGAATGTAAATCTATACCGTTTTCAATACGAGAATCCATAAGTCAGATTCTTTTATTTTGGGGTATTTTATTTTGGTATTTCAATTCTTTTAATGCGGCCAGAGATAATTCTTTCTCCAATTCTCAATAATTAATTTCCAAATTAGTCAATTGATTATTGGTTGTATTATAATTACGTCTATAAATCATCATATTTCTATGATGACCATAAATTTTATGATATAAAAACCAAAATCCTTCAGATTTTCAAGATCCATTCTTGTGATTTTTTACTTTATTATAAAATATCTATGATTATTACTACTAGTACCAGTAGTAATAGTCCGTCATAGTCAGTGATAGCATAGTGATTAGAAGTAGCAGTGAGTAGTACTAGTACTAGTAGTAATTGAGTACTAGTAGTAATAGACTACTAGTAGTAATAGAGCACTAGTAGTATAGTGGTAGTAGGGTTGGGAGCCGGACCCGTGCACCAGCTGTAACTTGGGGTATCTGGAAGGTGCGCCAATGATAGCTCACACTGATAACGTGGAGCGCGGGTCACGTGCGAGCGCACACTTATCACTACTGGCAGGCAATACTCCCAAACACCAAGCGTCAGGAATCAGCGTACCATCCTAGAACCGCCGGCCCGGCACCTGAAACACGCCTGAAACACGCCTGAAACACGCCTGAAACAACCCTGAACCGTCTTAGATTCTCCCCTGAAACATACCTGAAACATACCTAAAACACCCCTGAATCCATATCCAAAGCGTCCGCTTCGTTCGCCTCCACACCTCCCTCCACTTCCGCCGTTGCCGCCACACCTTCTGCGCTCGTCCAATCGCCTCAGCATCCAGTCCATCTTGTTCCGCTGGCCATTATAGTCCCTATCCGGTTTTTCCGCCGTCAAAATTCCGCTTTACCCGCCGTTTCACCTAAAAAACCCCCGCAAATCCATGGATCTGTATTCCACGCCGCCGGCGGGAGGCCCCACCAAGACGTCTCAGCCCGTCAGTTCGTTGACCAAGCTCTTGAGCGAAAACAACTCGGCTGTGGCGTCTAAAAACGGCTCGCTGACCTCCATAGCCTCCCACAACGGGCCGCTGACGCCCGTGGGCTCCCACAACGACTCTCTGGCGTCTTTGGCCGTGGATCCCGACCATGGGTTCCCTCCTAAATCCGATTCCGCCTACGAAATCGACCCGGGCATTTCCATGGCGCTCCCCGGCAACGATGCTCCGATTTCCCCCCATCAAAAGGCCCCGGTGGTGGTCAGTGGTGGTTTCGATAGCCCCTGTCTGGCCATTGACAGCCGTTTCGACGCTGACAAGTTTTCCCGAGACGTGCCCATCCGGGCGCCTTCCGTAGCGAATCACCGTGTCAACAGAACAAACTCCGTGTCCCACACCTCGTTCTTCTCCACCGGAGGCTATGGAAACGAGAGTTTATCGTCCAGTATACCATACGGGGCCCCCGGTGGACGCGGCAGTGGTTCCTTGGGCAAGTCGGCCGGATCCATGCTGAACTTCTTGCCTCAAATGGCCCTGGCAGGTCTGGACCATGTGCCCAACCTCCCCAATGGCCAGCCCATCAACTCCGTACACTTCCAGTCGCCCCAGGTCAACTCGCTGTCGATCGAGCCCCGGTTTGTCATCTCCAAGCAACGCGTGGCTCAAGCCCAGGCCGCATCCATGTCCACCAGTGCTCGGCTGGGGTCCAACCTGAGTCTTTCGTTTCTTTTTTCGTCGAAAAAGGGCCTGAAGTCCAATAGCTCGTCCACGGACTTGGGATCGTTTTACAACAACGCCCAGCAGGAGCCCCAGGTGTTTGGCATTTCGCCCTCGTCCACTTCTTCCATGGACAGCAGCAACTTTGCACCCAGCCTGCGCCATAACTCCATGGCCAACCTCAAGCGGTTCTTTAAGAAAACGGGCTCGCCCAGCCAGCCCACGGTAATGGGCAACTTGTCGTCTTCTTTGCGCTCGAATGCAGTCCATCCCAATGCAGTACATTCCTCCAATGCTACTCCCGTAACCAGCTCTATGATTAATGCCCAATATTCCAACCAATCGTTGAATCCAACTGCTTCTGAAACATCCTACCTGCAGTCTCCCGGAGGCTCTTTTGCCCCCGGCTCAATGACCATGAGTAGCTCCATGAACATGAGCAGAACACCTTCGGTTATCCGGGCCCAGGAGCGCAAAGGCTCTGTTCTGGGAATGATCAACCTGCAGGTTTTGCCATTTTCCAAGCGTTACAGCAAGTTCATGGAGAGCTTGGGCGCAGGAGCTGGTGGAGCAGTCAAGCTTGTCAACCGGTTATCGGACAAAAAAGTGTTTGCCGTCAAGGAGTTCCGGGCCAAGTACCAGAACGAGAGCAAGCGGGACTATGCCAAGAAAATTACTGGGGAATATTGCATAGGGTCCACTTTGAAGCACCCCAACATCATTGAAACTGTGGAGATCTGTTATGAAAACGAGCGCATTCTCCAAGTTATGGAGTACTGTGACTTTGACTTATTTGCCATTGTCATGTCCAACCAGATGTCACGTGAGGAGATCGATTGTTGTTTCAAGCAGATTCTCTCGGGAATCCACTACTTACACTCCATGGGTTTGGCGCATCGGGACCTTAAGTTGGACAATTGTGTGGTTGATGCACGAGGCATAGTCAAGATCATCGACTTTGGGTCGGCGGTGGTGTTCTCATACCCCTTCACTAAAAACTTGATCGAGGCGCAAGGAGTTGTGGGATCCGATCCATATTTGGCGCCTGAAGTGTGCGTGTTTAGCAAGTACGACCCCCGGCCCGTGGACGTGTGGTCGGTTGCCATCATCTACTGCTGCATGATGCTCAAGAAGTTCCCATGGAAGGTGCCCAAGTTGATCGACTCCAGCTTCAAGTTATTTGCTACAAGAGGCGAGTTCACGCAATTCAGCGAGATTCTCACGCGGACACCGGAACATAACTTTGGTATCAACGACATGAGCGATATTAAGGAGGCCGTGGAAGAGTTTGAAGAGCCCAGTGGAAACGCCCACACTTCTAGTGAAACCGGAGCCAACCGGTTGCTTTTGGCATTGCCACATGATTGCCGGACATTGATTGGGCGCATGGTGGAGTTGGCGCCTGCATGCCGGATCTCAGTGGAAGACTGCTTCAAGGACCCCTGGCTCAGCGGTATACATATGTGCACGGTGGAGGAGCGGGTCAAGGAGGACGGCAGCTTCAACTACCAGGTGTACAAGGGCGACGACCACGAGCACACCACGGTGGACCAGTCCAAGGCGCACATCGCTGCGTTCGACAAGAAGAAAAAGACCTAGTCATAGAATAGAATAGAATACAGTCAAGTCAGAAGAAATCAGGAGGACCTTAAGAAGAGCAGGGGTCATTGGGGACTCGGGACAGGTCGGGGGAGCTTTCTGGCCGGAACAAGCCCCCTTGCCGGATGTCCTTTGTTGATAACCTCGACATCGGCTATACTTGCCCCACGCCGTGTGATCGGGGCCCCAACCGTCATTGTCTATATGGGGTATTTCTGGGTGCACGGGTGTGCCACCAACTATAACAAGGCTAGACCAGAACCCAGATCTGTCTATCCCACTCTAAACCATTACATACTCTAGACTCTCTACAGTCTCTACAGTCTCTACAATATCTACACTATAGTCTCTACAATATCTACACTATAGTCTCTACAATATCTACACTACAGTCTATCTACAATATAGTCTATCTACACTACTAATACTGACTACTACTACGAATGTATTACTTCTAACACTGACTACTACTACGACGGTATTATTTTCTACTCCACTAAATAAATACTATATTCCTGTGTTACAACAGATCTCTTTCGTTACTATGTCTATACTACTTTGCCTTGCTACATACACTACAGAACTATGCTACTATAGACATCCTCTGACTCTAGGTCATGATGAAGGAAGCCAATGGTTATGAGCCAAAGTGTCACTTTACTATGAATTGTCCGAACTTATTTCTCTCCTTCCATTCTCAGTATACTGAGTGAACCCAGTTGTATCATCTGCATAGTCGATTGTAGTGGTATGGTATGGTATAGTAGTAGTATAGTATAGTAGTATAGTATAGTAGTATAGTAGTATAGTAGTATAGTAGTATAGTAGTATAGTAGTATAGTAGTATAGTAGTATAGTATAGTATTGTTAGATTCTTGTTGTAACGTTCAGTACTAAGTTATCTGTATTCGTTGATGATTCCCCAAGAGAGGAATCAGGGTTGCATATATAACTAAAGAAAAGGGGACGTGTCACTAGGTGGCTGGTATGTGGCTGGTAGATATCAGGCAGAGAGGCTTAATAATACCTCTCAATAGGTAGGAATACCTATGGTGGATCTGATAGGTATGATATAGTAGTATAATATGGTATGATATGGTAGTATAGTATGATATGATATAGTAGTATAATATGGTATGATATGGTAGTATAGTATGATATGATATAGTAGTATAGTATGATACGATATAGTGTTGCTTTCTTGAACTTTGTCCAGTATTGTGACCAATCTCTAGTTCCAGCAAGATCCATGATGGTTGCACTGGTCACCAAATGATGATGATAGATCTTTGTTTGTTTGCTCCGACTTTTAAAGAGATAATCATTGAAAGTTCGGTTTTATATCGCTGTGGAGTGTCCGTATATGGTTCTTGGAAACTGTTAACGAGGTCCCGTCTCAGTTGAAACATGATATAGGCACCTTGTTGTTCGGCGTCATTTTCCCATTGTTCTTCAGTCGACCACGAGAACCTTTAAGCCCTTAGAATCGTCTTCATAATGTTAAAGTAAGGAGTCAAGTACTCTCTGGCATAGTCACGAAGACCACTCTGGATGGCCGATATACATATATATATATATATGTTTATTCATAGGCTACAAGTCTATAAATTTAGGTACGATATAGTAGTATAGTTGGTACGATATAGTGTTTCTCAAAACTATTCAAACCAACACGGAAGATTTTTCGAACCAAGAAGACAGAATGGTTCAAACCAGGGCGGCCAAACAATTCAAACCACACTAACAAAATTAAACAAACCAATTTTCGTACCCCTTCCAGTTCAGTTCTTCCGTTTTGACCCTTGATTGGTACTGTAAAACTCACAAATATAGTATATATGAGATAATTCTTCAGATTTAAGATTCCATAATATTGAATTTTAATGGAAGTTGGTGTGAAACATTACGCCATTTGGTTTAAAAGACTGTGGGAAGGGTATAAAACTTTTTGAATCATTGGTTTGTTTAATTGTGCTAGTGTGGTTTGAAACATTTTGCCGTGCTGATTTGAATAGTTTTGAGAGACACTGTATAGTGTATGGTAGGGTATAGTACTATAGTACTATAGTACTATGGTATGGTAGTATGGTACGGTATAGTATAGTACTATGGTATAGTCTATGGTATAGTAGTATAGTATAGTACGATATAGTAGTATAGTATAGTACGATATAGTAGTATGGTCTAGTAGTATAGTATAGTACAATATAGTAGTATGGTCTAGTAGTATAGTATAGTACAATATAGTAGTATGGTCTAGTAGTATAGTATATGTCGGATCCACCATGAGTAGTGATCTACCTATGGAGGTATTATGAAGTCTCTCTGCCCGATACTAACTAGGGCTATTACGAACATCGTGTCAGGCCGTTCGACCATCGATAATGATGGGCCGTTTTCGAAGATACCAGTCATCACCATCGTTCTGGTAAAGAGTTTTCACTGCCACGTTTCTCTTCAATTGTTATATAAATCGCCCGGATTCCTCTTTCTGAGGTATCATCAACGAACAAAATAGATACCTTAGTACATAACGTTCAACAAGAATCTAACAGTATGGTATAGTATAGTATAGTATAGTATATAGTAAGGTATAGTAGTATGGTATATAGTAAGGTATAGTAGTATAGTATAGTAGTATAGTAGTATAGTAATATAGTATAGTAGTATAGTAGTATAGTAGTATGGTAGTATGGTAGTATGGTAGGTGTCAGACCCACCATAGGTGGATCTCTACCTATGGAGATATTATGAAACCTCTCTACCTGATACAATGACCGTTGTTACTCAGCCTTCTGCTCAGCCGTCTAATCAGCCTTTCTTTGAATAGCTATATAAGTAGCTCAGATTCCTCCTTTTGAGGAATCATCAACGAAAACAGATAACTTAGTACTAAACTTTATAACAAGAATCTAACAGTAGGGTACAGTATGGTAGTATGGTATGGTATTGTATAGTATAGTAGTATGGTATGGTATGGTATAGTAGTATAGTATAGTAAGGTATGGTAGTATGGTATGGTATAGTAGCATAGTAAGGTATAGTAGCATAGTAAGGTATAGTAGTATGGTCTAGTATAGTGTGTAAGTGGAGTACAGTATAGTAGTATAGTATAGAGTGTAAGTAAAATACAGTAGTGTGTAGTGTGCATGAGTATAGTGGTATAAAGTACTATAGTACTACATGGTGGTTCAAAAGGGCATAAGTGAAGGGTCGTTGATGGCCATTGCTAGGTTTAGACGGCCATGTGTAATACCCTTTTATGGTGGATCTAACATGGAGTATTAACTACATATACGTATAATTTCTATACCATCTCTATATTCTCTGTTCTCTATACCATCTCTATATTCTCTGTTCTCTATACCATCTCTATATTCTCTGTTCTCTATACCATCTCTACGATATACATTCACTACATGCTCTGGGAACTCTTGCCTATATACACCCTAAGATTTGTACTGTAGTCTAAAGCATTTATAGTACACTTTCAGTAGCTTATATGGACACTCCCTACTGTATAGTAGTGTATAGTAAGAGGTAAGGTGTAAGACCTATATTTTATTACCGTCATTGCTAATAGTTTCTTTTTGCATGGGAAAGATGGTTAAACTTACCCTTCTGAGCCTTAGAAAAAAACCTTGATAGCTAATATACGACTTGCCGTTGCTCTACATCCTAAGTGCCTTTTGCGCTTCACCAAAATTATTGGGCTTAGTAGTTAAAATGACTCCGAACCCTTTGGAGTATAGAGTTATTTTTGGAATAGAGCTGTTTTGGACTATAGAGGTGTTTTGGACTATAGAAGTGTTTGGGTCTAATAGAGGTATCAGAGGAAATGTCCCCACAAAAGAAGTCAGCAATTTCTTATTGATTATTTTAACAGAAAGTTTGATGATAAACATGATTTAATCAAACTTAAGGTAGTGGTGGAATTGCCAGATTTTATCACGAGTTGAAGGATGGCAAGTTGGTTGGTGTTAATCATGTTGAAAATGGGTATATATACATACCAAAGGGTGGATTGCTTTCTTTAACCACAACCGAAATTGATGCGACAAAGGTCTCGATGACTTGATGCGACAAAGGTCTCGATGGATGATAAATTTCATTTGGGTTTCGAATTTGTCTCCTGCAAAGATAGTCTATATAAACACGAGACTTCTCAGACTGAGACATATAACGTTTTGATGTAAAATACAAGTCCACAGAACCCACTGGGCCAGGCCGCAGAAGTTCAATACTTGCCTTTCGATGGCTTTACTGGGAACATCATGGTTGAAGGAGATGGAGATGATGCCAAAACTGAGACTGACTTAACGGTACTTTCAGATCTGCCATTGGCGTTGTTTATCAAAGCAGCGGACAGATGGATCCCACTCACCATCTTATATCTGGGCGAGAAACAGGATTCATTCCTTTCTTTATGATTTCCCCTCGCAGTAACCAATTGAATTAAAGATCGAAGAGGTGAAATTGGGTCTGATAGAGGTGTTTTGAAGTAAAGGTGTTTTAAAGTATAGAGCTGTTTTTGGAATAGAGCTGTTTTTGAACTTCTATAGTTCTAGAAAACGAACGCCATTGCCATGATCAAGATCGACAAAACAAATTGTTGTTTGGACGCAGAGCCACCTTCATAGGTAGAGGCAGCAAGATTCTTACCAACAGGAACCGCAGCATTGCCGGGACTTCCTGAGTTGGAGCCTTTACCAGCACTAGGACCATTACCAGCACTAGGACCGTCACCAGCATTAGGACCATTACCAGAAGGCCTTTTTCCAGAGCCAGAACCCTTTTCAGAAGGTTCATCACCAGGGTTGGGACCAACATCAGAACCTGCATCACCAGGAACAGGCGGTTCGTTAACAGAGTCAGATCCTTTGACAGGACTACCATTTCCAGAGTTACCCTTGAGCTTTTCACCTGTACAGCTACTGCAGGGAATCGTGACAGTAGTTCCAGATACAACAGTTGCTATCATGGAAGTAGCCGTTTCAGTGACATCTGGGTCTTCTGGTGCTTGAGTTTCGCCAGGAGGGCACGGAATGACCACCGTTGATCCAGACACAACAGATGTGATCATGGATGTGGCAGTCTCAGTGACATCTGGGAGTCCAAATTTTAAGTTACCAGTACCCTGATCTGGTATAGCAACAGCAACTGTTTTGGAGTATAGAGCTGTTTTTGTAATAGAGCTGTTTTGAAGTAGATGTGGTTGGGTCTAATATACCAAGTATTGTGTGGGTCTAAATACAGAATGTGTGATTCTGCAAACTATTCACTAATAATTACAAGAACCAAAAAAATGTGTTGGGCACACCCTTGAATTAGCTATACTTATTATTTGAAGGTCCAGAGATCCACAATACTTCTATTTTCGTTCATACATCTCGGGCAGCTTTAAAACACCTAGCATACTTAGATGTACCCAAATACGAGGTTCGTATTTGCACCTGTGGTGTATCCAACACTTTCATGGCTTCGAAAGTAGCACATTTTTCAACATGTCACCTTCTATGCTTATCTTCCTAATCAGACTATAGCCAAAGACATACACCATAGACTAATATATCCGGGTGTTGTTCTGAGCTTACAAGACTTGTATACAATGCACATCTAACCTACGTCAGACTACCTATGTGCAGGACACTACTCATGAAGACGAAGCACCAGGGGAAAAATAGCCCACTGCACCTCCAACAATTTTTCTATGCTACTGTGAGTAGTAGAATTTATGCATTCCATAAATAGTGTAATGATTAATTTGGGGGATCTCGACATTGGTTAAGGTTAGGTGGCATTTTTGTACGGTTGATTAGGATGGCCGGAACTGGGGTGAAACCGGGGGTTGCGAAAGCGCCGAAACACCCGTACACCAGGCTACCTCAGCAGAAAAAGGCCCAACGCAAACGCCTGTTTTTTTCGCTTATGTTTTGTCAAAATAAGTTTGCAGGAATCCTGGAATTCCGGACTTCACCGTGGATATTTTTGAGGCCAGACTTTTTGCGTGGTGCACTTTTGGAGGTCCTGTAGTTGGGCAGTTCCGGTCAAATTATCGCATACATCAGCATCAGTGCTCATAATCACACACCATAAAAGGATCAGTGCTCATAATCACACACCATAAAAGGATCAGTGCTCATAATCACACACCATAAAAGGATCAGTGCTCATAATCACACACCATAAAAGGATCAGTGCTCATAATCACACACCATAAAAGGATCAGTGCTCATAATCACACACCATAAAAGGATCAGTGCTCATAATCACACACCATAAAAGGATCAGTGCTCATAATCACACACCATAAAAGGATCAGTGCTCATAATCACACACCATAAAAGGATCAGTGCTCATAATCACACACCATAAAAGGATCAGTGCTCATAATCACACACCATAAAAGGATCAGTGCTCATAATCACACACCATAAAAGGATCAGTGCTCATAATCACACACCATAAAAGGATCAGTGCTCATAATCACACACCATAAAAGGATCAGTGCTCATAATCACACACCATAAAAGGATCAGTGCTCATAATCACACACCATAAAAGGATCAGTGCTCATAATCACACACCATATTAGTGTGCCAAAAAACTTAACAGTATGGATTCTATCCAATTTGAGTCCATGGGAATTTAGAAAGCCTGCACATAGCAAAACCCGGCTGGATGCATTAAGTAGTTTGATTCCTTCTTCTGACGAATCATCAACAAAAAAAACATACTAAACAGAGTACCTGACGTAACAAGGATCTAACACTACAGTCACAACTCAGTGCCTTAGAGTAGTTCCGGGACATATTGGATTCTTGTTATTCTTGTTATAATTTATTATGTCTGGTACTAAGTTACTCTTTTTGATTGATGTTTTTTTTGTTTTTCAAAGGGGGGAGTTTGAGGGGAGTTTGAGAGGAATATACAACAATCACTAGAAGTTGGGTGTGGTGGGGGAGTTCGCACATTTTGGTGAAGTTGGAGGTTCACGCTAAAATACATGAAATGGAAGGAAAAATCTGAAACCGGCAGTATGCAATAAGATTGTGCCTAGACCAGTTAAGAAACCTTGAAAAGGAATTCACAAGAAAATTCACGTTCATACACCGAATCCACGAATCCATCGTATCCACCCAAATTCCTTACTTACACTTACAACAGTGGTTTTATGGGTGGCGCACGACCATTGACTGAGCTCTGGTACATGTTTTTTATACTCATAAAAATATGAGTAAATAAATTAGTATATTTGCAAATATTACAAATTAACTAATACATTATAGTCTATAATGTATAAACTTATCTGAAGGATTTAATATTTGATATGCATTCAATATGTAAACACAACATTCTTAGCTAAAATTTTTAATTGTATAGTAATATAGAGGAGTGAAGATAGTGGAGATATAGTGAGATATAGTGAGATATAGTGCGATCAAAAATGTGGGTCATGCCAGAATACGCTAGAGGAGGTCTGTATCACGTGACATGACACATGCCGTAGTGGTGTTCTGGGCTATTTCATAAAACTCCGTATCACAGCCATCATAGTATTTCGTACAATTGATGGCTTCGTACAATGATGGCTTCGTACAATGATGGCCTGGCCACTGTTACGATCGGACAATAGGTTTATGATCTAACCGTATCTTGAATCTAGATATAGATATAGACTTAAGTGGCTTCAGAAATGATCTTATTTTGATTTAAGAAAGTATATTCTGTCACACTCAGTCTCCCTTCTATTTACACGTCACTCCTTGTTTCAGGAACTCTCACGTTCACTTTCAGTCAGTGAGTTAGTGAGTCAGTCAGTGAGTTAGTGAGTCAGTCAATGAGTTAGTGAGTCAGTCAATGAGTTTATGAGTCAGTCAGTGAGTTTATGAGTCAGTCAGTGAGTTTATGAGTCAGTCAGTGAGTTTATGAGTCAGTCATTTGAAGGACTTGTACCTTCTTGAGTAATCTGGCCCAAGCTCAATCATCCACGTAACCAATCATAAACTTCCCTTTGGGGCTTGTAATACGCATGGTTCCGAGATGCATCTGTCTCAAGGTACCTTGTGAATGACGCCTGCTTCAATCCATATAATCCATAGAAATCTTTGCAGGGTTAGATGTCTTGGCAGCAACTTGAAATAGTCGTTGTATTGATATCAGCCAGTCAGTCAGTCAGTCACTCACACCCACAGACCCACACATTCAGGCAGTCACTCTTTCTTCTTTCCACGCCTCAGTCAGTCAGTCAGTCAGTCTCTCTCGCTTTGTCTATATATCTGTCTGACTTTATCTCTTTCTCTCACTTACTCAGTCAGTCACTTATTCATTCGATCCTTCACTTTACTCATTCACTCAGTCACTCACTCCGTCACTCAGTCACTTATTCATTCACTGACTCACTCGCTCTCGCTAGTTCGTCGTTCACTCACTCACTCACTCACTGACTCACTCGCTCTCGCTCGTTCGTCGTTCGCTCGTTAGTCGTTCGCTCGTTCGTCGTTCGCTCGTTCGTTCACGGAGTCACCTCCACACCAATCGCCTTGGCTGTCGACACCACCGCTCCGCATATCGCGCGCATGTCCACATCCTTATGCCTATCGTCAGTCTTCTTAATCTTCGCAATCTCATAAACATGCTTCAACGAAATCTTGCCCACGATATTTTTGGTAGGCTGATCACTCCCTTTTTTGACGTTGGCTGCCTTCATTAAAAGCCACGACGTGGGCGGCGACTTCATTTCGAAAGTGAACGTGCGGTCGGGCTTGATGGTTAGAAGCACCGGCACGGGTGTCCCGGGCTGGAGGTGCCCGCTGCGCGCATTAAATTCTTTACAGAAATCAATGGCCTTGACACCTTTGGATCCTAAGGCTGGTCCGACTGGAGGGGCAGGTGCTGCTTGTCCTGCGCCGACCACCAACTTGACCATGACTCTTTTGGCTGACATGATTGGTTGGTTGGGTTTAGTATGGGTTTAGTAGGATGGGGTTTACTGGGGGTGTTAGCGTAGTGGTTTAGAGATGGTAGTAGGTGGTTGTAAGTTTGTAGTAGGTGAGGAGAGGAGATGGTGAGAATTTCGCACACCCGTACATCCGACGATATACCCACTCTTACGACTTACGTACAGGCAGTAGTATTGTTACTGCACTGGCAGTACTATATGATCTGATCTGGCTGTTTTATTACTGATCTGGTACTGGCTGTTTTATTACTGATCTGATCTGATCTGATCTGATCTGTTCTGCTCTGTTCTGTTCTGCTCTGATCTGTTCTGCTCTGTTCTGCTCTGTTCTGTTACTGGCTATTACTGCACTGAGGACTGGCTGTTACTGCACTGAGGACTGGAGGACTGGATTATTGTAGATCAACGGACGTTGTTAACTGAATTCCCGATGTAATGTCATATGTCTTCGGTGAATCTCAGGCGCGAGTTGTTGCTTCGATGCTCGCCCGCCCACAACGTGCTGGGCTGCCTTTGGAATAGAAACTCGTCGCCCAGATCGTACTCTGACCCGGGACTGTAGCTTTCCTCGGCAATGTCGTTTCGTGGGTACGGCGTCTCTTCCACGCCCGCGCTCTCGCCGCCCATCTGACGCGGACTGGTGTCCAGCAAACTGCCTTGTCCGACTGAGTTGTACCTGGAGTGGCCGTGCGATCCAAGTGCCGAGCTGCGGTTGCCACTGTTTTGGCCCATCGTGGTCGATGCTGACCGGAACACCGAGTCGAGATTATTGCTGTTGGTAACTCCACGGTACTCAAAATCGGAGTTGGTTCCCGCCGCTTCACCTGATCCTGCAGCCGCGGCTGCCAAGGCACTGCTGACGTTGTTCCTGGATCCTAGCGACCCATGCTGCTTCTCCAAGTCTCCGAAGCCGCTCATGCGGTTGGATCCTCCAAACGACGACCCGCCCTTGGACCCGAAGATCTTCTTGAACCCACTGGACTTTTCAATCTCGTCACTGTCGTCAGCAAAATCAGGAGAAATGTTCTCCATCTTCTTGCCACGCTTCTTGAGGAAGATAAAGAACGCTAAGCCTCCAATTAACACCGTGCCTCCAACGCCTCCCACAACTCCTCCAATGATCTTGTTGTTTCTGGGCGAGATCCCTGATCCACCCGAGTCCGAGTTGGCATTGGCTGCCGTGGGGACCGTGATAAGCGTGGTAATGGTTGTGTCGGGCAAAACACTGATGGTGGAGATGTACGACCCAGCTGTAAGCGATACGGAAGATGGGGCTGGCGTAATGGACGACTGGCGTTCAGTGGTAGAGCTCTCATCTTGTGAAGACACGTTTCTCGAGCTAGCGGACGACAGCGATCGACTGGAGGATGAATCTTGCAGCGACGAATCTAATGTAGATGCAGTTTCGGTCTCGGAGGAAGTGCTGGACCACGACCATGAGCTGCTGGACAGGTCTGCCGAAGAAGTAGTCGACGACGCTTGGTCCGAGGAAGAGGATGATGAGGCATTCGAGCTAGATGCTGGTGCAGATGATGACGATGATGGCGATGCTGAGGATGAGGGTGCAGACGACGACGACGAAGCTGGCGAAGAAGATGCCTGTGCAGAAGACGACGTAAACACGGAAGATGATGGCGTTGTCAACGACGACACGAGGGAAGAAACATCGGTGACTGAGGATAAGAAAGATGAAGAGGGGGCAACACTGGAAAAAGAAGCCACCGAGGAAGACACCACACTCAGAGGCGGCACAGTACTAATGAGCGACATGGAAGAAGAGCTAGTAGTAAACTGAGACGAAGCCTGAGAGGGCGCAGAGGAAAACACAAAGGAAGGAGAATTCGAGGCGAGGTTGGACAATGAGTTAGCAGGCGATATTGACATGGACGAAGTTGCGGATGCAGATAGGATGACGTAGCTCGGATCAGACAGAGGGAAAGAAGGCAGTCTCTGAGATAGGTCCGAAATGAATTGGGATGCAGTAGTGGTGATGAGTGGCGTGGACGTCGTCCCGTTGGGATCTAATATTAGACTCATGGAAGAAAAAATCTGGAAAAGCTCACCCTAGGGCATGGATGCAGGACCAGGCTATTTTTAGGTTTCAATGAGGAATGTGTCCGCCGGAGTGGGAGGAGTCTAGTCGAAAGGACAAGAAGGATGCTAAATAAAAAAAGATGCAAGGATGGAAAGAAAAGAACTGACGAGAGAAAAAGATTCAGAAGACGGGGGTGGGGGGTGCGGTTGTGGGCTTTATCAACTAGGAGTGCGTCGGGAAGGAGCGCATTGCAAGGGGGTTAACGCAGCACACAAGCGGCCGAAAAGAGCGCAATATCAAAGAATATCCAGGCCATCTACGAGGGGCGGCGACGGCCACCTATTAATAGTGCGACGCATAATGCGCTTCCATGGCAAGTATCACTTCTGAAACACCTCTGAAGAAGCATCATGCAAAATGTGAAGCAACATCAAACAACACAAAACCAATTCCTCGCAACAACGTCTGCATGAAGCAGGGAGTGCAAGAGCCGGGGGCCAACTATATAAAAGGCGGGTTCCCCTACATGAAAGGTGGGAGTCGGGTGAGGTTGGAGGCGGCCAATTTTTTCCGATGGAAAGCGGTACGGATCGGGTTATTTTTGGCAATTGTTTTTGGCAATTGTTGGCGGTTGTTTTTGGTTGTTTATGTCGATTGTTTCATCCTCGTTTATTTAAAGTTATGTGATGCTTGTCACCTCTAGTGCATTGGATGCATTGGTTTCAGGACGCGGCAAAATTGCGCCAGGGGGCGTGATGGCCTCTAAAAGTCTGCTCGGAACCTCCTCGCACCTTCCGCCAAGTACAGCTAATGAGCTGCGTCGCGCATATGGGATTGCAGATTTCGCGATACGCATGCAAGCTGCATCCCTCCGAGCAGCAACAGTTCGCTTGGGGGCCCCGAGCTTCCGTGCTTCTGCTGATGCTTGGTACAGGTGGAGCTGCTCTGGTGAGTTTAAGAAACGAGCCGTGCTCATTATACGTGCTGTGAGCATGGTGCCTTTCTTTTCTTTCTTTGTTCGGTGTTACAATCGCACTTTATTTTGCAGATTTCAACCAATCGACTTTAGACCTGCATACACACTGACATCTTGTCCAGCAAGAAAGACAAAAGACAATTGAAAAAGAACCTGGAAAGAAACTCTTGATTCCTAATCTAGTTGCTTCTTTCGATGCTTGGGGATTTTGCTCTACTGAAAAATCTTTATTTCCCTCCGGCTTTTCTCGTTTCGGGTCTTTATTCCTTCTTGGGAATTTCCTACTTGTCCACACATTTTTTGGGCTTATTTATTGGCACACTACAAATTACAACAAGAAAACCTCACTTTTCTACGAGAATTTCAATGGGACTTCTATGCAGTTTTCCCCTGGCAAGGCTTATCTGAGCTGTGGCTTCTTTCCTTCATGAGCTGGTCGTAAGGAGAAGTCGTGATGGCCCGTTTAAGCGCTTTACATCTTTATTAGCCCGTTGTGCATGGTATCTCAGCTCTGGAGTGTATGAAGTCTCGAACACGGCACACACTTTACTGCATTCGGGAACTTTAGAAATTACTGCAAATCAGGATACCAATTCTAAAGGTTCTGGTCTAAAGGTTCTGGTTCTCAAAGTTCTGGTTCTCAAGGTTCTGGTTCTAAAGGTCCTGGTCTAAAGGTTCTGGTTCTAAAGGTCCTGGTCTAAAGGTTCTGGTTCTAAAGGTTCTGGTTCTAAAGGTTTCCGGTTTCTACTGGTTTCCATTTCTATTGATTATGATGATTATTGATTACTGAGTTTTAATTGGGGACGTGAATGAACATTATCATGACTCATGACTTGAGATCATGAGCTACTGATTAGCAGGATATCCATTCCAAAGCCTGCACTGCCACGGCCATGAAGTGCCAAGAGTCAATGATGAGATCGCATTGATCATCGGATTGGGGTGGCCGATTGGAAGGGATTGAAGTGGCCAATTGGAAGGGATTAAAGTGGCCGATTGGAGTGGGGATTGGAAGGGAATGAAGTGGGGGAAGTGGGGAGTGTCCGTCGAGACTTGCTCGTATTATAACCATTCGATTTGGCCTGCTCCAACAACTCAAGGATCTATCGGATCTGGAACTATTCCAGCTATCAGCACAGGAGGAGGCTACTGCATCTGGATGGCCTGGAAGCCCTTTCCGCTGACCACGCCGAGCCAGTCGTCGGAGCCATTTTTCCAACACACTGTGTTGACCTCCATGTCGTCGGAATATGCAAGCACGGGGGTATCAATCACCGGGCGGCCTTCCTTGGAGGTGCGCTGGCTGACCCCCAGAGCGCAGTCCCACAAAAGAGCCTGGCAGTCATCGCCTCCAGTGGCCAACATGTTGCATGAAGGATGCCACTCTATGGAATTAATGGCACTGGAGCTGGCACCATCAAACAGCCCATCGAGCGTGATCACAGGCACGCCAGGCATCCGCATATCGATGATGAGAACCTGGTTCAGGTTTACACCCACCGTGGCCAAGTGATGCTCATCGATATTGGACGTCAGAAGCTTCAATAGCGCATGCAGGTTATAGTGGGACAGCTTGTTCTCTGGCGTGGAGAGGCTGCAGGGCTCATAGATGATGGTGGAGTGCTCTAAGGATCGAAGGTCAAACACCCGCATAGACCCATCGTTGGAGACACTGGCAAACACGTTGGTGCTTCTGTGGATGAACTTGACGTCAAACACCTCCAGATCATGAGCAATCAACTGCGTCTTGACCTGGGCCGTGTCCTTATTCTTGCCTTGCGATCGGGACCGGCTCAAGTCCCACACTGTACACGTGGTGTCCACCGACAGAGTGATGATGGTGCATGGGTCGGTCTTATTCCAATCGAACGAGGTGACAGGAGGAAAGGTGTTGATGTCATATGCCTCCGACCCGCTGCCGGCATTGGCCGTGGAGTTATTGGCCAAGAGATGGGTCTGCACCAACCCCCCAGCCCCCAAGTTTTGATCGTCAAACTTGTATAAACGCAAGACTTCCGACGACGTCGCAAGGCGGTCGGTGCCACGAGGATCCCATTGCATATGGGTCACGGGATAATCCACCAGGGTTTCGGCCACGGCCGAGAACTGAAACCCCGGGGTTTCACCGTTCTCGCCGCCCGTTCCTTCGTGGTGCTGTTGTTGTTGGTTCTGGTACTGGCGCCCGTGCACCACCTGGAGCTTATTCTGGTAGCCCTCCCGGAAGGAGCTAAGGGCCACGAACTCACCATCGCCATTTGACGCCCAGTCCGCACAATAAAGCGGGTACTGCGAAGCAAAATAAGACGAACGGGAAAGACCATGGCCCAGCGGTGAGTCAAGGTCGCCGGCATTCATTTGTCGTTGTGGTGGAGGGATGGATCCGGGCACGTGATGCAAGTAGCCCGGCAGAAGGCCATTTCCGGGCATGCCATTGGTCAGGAGTCCATTATTCAGGAGCCCGGAGCCCAGGAGCCCGTTTCCCAGAACCCCAGAAACAGACGTGCGCTTGTTGCGTGTGTTGTACCAGTCCATGAGGAGAGAAGTGGAGTTAAGGATGGGTGAAATCCTTGAGATACCTGGCGCGGTGCACGGGTGCGCAGTCTCCACTTGCTGCATTCTCACCAGCTGCAAATCAGCAAGTCCAGGATTGCATTCCCGTGAATTAAATGAAACTGGAGTTGGATTGAAATTGGATTAATTCAAAATGAAGTTGGATTGAAATTGGACGAAAAGAAAATGGAGTTGGATTGAAATTGGGTTAAATGAAACTGGAGTTGGGTTGAAAATTGGAATGAGAATGAACAAGGCACGGAATGAGAGGAAATGTGCTTTTGATTTCAGAGTGGGAATTTACTAGAAACAATGCTACCTCTGCTTTTGAAGACCGTTAGTGCTGCAAAAATGGTATGTGCTCCTTCTTGAGGCGTTTGTGGTATGGTTCATTTTCTCAACATTAAATATTTGCTTTGCGGTATGGCTTCAAGGCGCATTCTTCTCTATAGAGGCAACCGGGTCTTGGCTACAGGCTCTTGAGTTGCGGGCATTGTACATTGTGTTGAAAGAAAGAAAGAAAGAAAGGAAGAAAGGAAGGAAGGAAGAAAGGAAGGAAGAAAGAAAGAAAGGAAGAAAGAAAGGAAGAAAGAAAGAAAGGAAGAAAGAAAGAAAGGAAGAAAGAAAGAAAGGAAGAAAGAAAGAAAGGAAGAAAGAAAGAAAGAAAGAAAGAAAAATAAGGCAGAGTGGGAATTTGACGGACTGGAATGATGGCTATGGAACCTTGGGATGAATCGGGTGTGTTCTTATTAAGTGTGAGATCCCACAGGATACCCATGTACTCCAGTACTATGTACTATGTACTATGGTACATGATAGTACTATGGTGCTCTGATACAGTTGTGATACAGTTGTGATACAGTTGTGATACAGTTGTGAAACTCTGGTTCTATGGTACTATGACTCAGTGGTACATTAATGATACCATGGTGCTGTGATGACACTATGGTACAGTCCAGGTGACAGAGTGATGGTGCTATGGTACAGTCAAGGTGCTATGATACTATGATACAGTTATGGTGTTCAAGACAGATCTAAACTTTGGAAAAGGTACTTTGGCCCTATGGAACTATGGAACTATGGAACTATGGAACTATGGAACTATGGAACTATGACACTATGGAACTATGACACTATGGAACTATGGCACTATGGCAGTTATTTCTACGACACATTCATTTGATTCGGTCTCTTCAAAATGATAAGTTGAACAAGGTTTGGGGTTTCTGGATCTGGTTTCTGTCAAGGTCATGTGTTTGATTGGCACTTCAATTTCAGCCAAGACATTATAATACTTAAGCCCGGTGGAACAGCTTTAAGTGAATCACTTTTTGGGTGGCTTTGGCAATGAAGAACTGGTTTTGATGAAATTTAAGAAGATGAGCATCAATAACAATTCGATGGCTCAAGTCTCTATTGTTGTCTTTATTGTCTCCATTGTTTTCTTTATTGTCTCTATTTTTTTCTTTATTGTTGTCTCGATTGTCTCTATTGTTGTCCCTATTGTTGTCTCGGTTGTCTCTATTGTCGTCTCCATTGTTTCCATTTTTGGCAGCTTGGTCTTGATAAAAAGATAGCTTAGTCCAGATTTTCAGACTGTTGGAAGGAGTCACCTCCCAGATCCTTGAGTTGAGGATATCGAAATGTTGAGCTCGGTGTTGAAGACTGAGCTCTCAAGGTGCTGAAAAATCAAACAGCTCAGTGAAGCTTAAGGGCTTAATAATACCAGATCAGGATTATGGTATTGCCCCTACTCTATGGAACCATGGACTATGAACTATGAACTATGGAACTTGAACTATGAACTATGGAACTTGAACTATGAACTATGGAACTATATACTATGGAACTATGAACTATGGTATCATAAAACCATGGAACCATGGAACCATAAGATCAAGGAACTCCATGGAGAACGACTCGCTTGACCAGTGGCATGGAGTCGGGTAGCACTACCTGATGAGATATGCATCCAAAGATCCAATACCAAGACTTCAATGACATATTCATGAAATACCCGGGTCCATTCCAGAAACCATGTCAAGTCCATATAAAAAAGAGGCACGGTCTGGCCAAATGACGTGAGGTGAAGTGAGGTTACATTGCGATCAACAGAGAAGAGGAACCCACAAGAACAAGGAAGGGAACAGGGACAGACAAGAACGGGGAATGGGAACAGACAAGAACATAGATTGAGAATGGGAACAGACAAGAACATAGATTGAGAATGGGAACACGGGCAGTTGCACGGAAAAATCGAGGGTCTACTGAGTCTACTGAGTCTACTGAGTCTACTGACTTTACTGACTTTACTGAGAGTCTACCAAGGGAAAGTCACAAGACACAATATCTAACGAAGTCTACTGAAATGGCTCTGGGTGACCAGAGTGAGAGTGACTGGAATGACTGGAGGTTCTAACCATTGAATGTTCAGGACGAGACTCTGGAGTGACTGAAGTATCATAAGTGACTGGAGTGACTGGAGTGAATGCTGGAGTGAATGCTGGAGTGAATGCTGGAGTGAATGCTGGAGTGAATGCTGGAGTGAATGCTGGAGTGAATGCTGGAGTGAATGACTGACGGACTAAAGACGGACTAAAGACGGTGCATGAGTCAAAAGTGAATGGCTAAAGAGGGTCTGAAGAAAAAACATCTACTGAGACTCTGGGTGTTTACTGAGAAACTGTTAAGATGCAAAGTCTAGAGACTCTGGGTGTTTTTTTTGAGACATTGTTTAAGATGCAAATCCAGAGTCTAGAGATGAATGCATAAGTCAGAGAGTGGGGTTTCCAGAGAGGCTCCAAATATGGAGAGTTTAGGGGATGCTCTGGAGTGTCTAAGGAAAAGACTTAGGAACTGTTTAAGACAGCGTGTGTTTGAGATGAGCTCTAAAAAATGGAGCTCTGAGAGGCAACACGACTGAATGACAAGAATATCAGAGAGGAACATGAACAGGGATGTACTGGTCTAAAGCTACTTCTCTTTGGCAGTGACTGAAAGTTTTATATCAGTGGTACTTCATTTGGCGAGTATTGGGTCACAGGAACTGGAGAAATGGAGAAATGGAGAAATGGAGAAATGGAGAAATGGAGAAATGAAGAAATGAAGAAATGGAGAAATGAGGAAATGGAGAAATGAAGAAATGGAGAAATGAAGAAATGAAGAAATGGAGAAATGGAGAAATGGAAAAATGAAGAAATGGAGAAATGAAGAAATGGAGAAATGGAGAATGGAGAAATGGAGAAATGAAGAAATGGAGAAATGGAGAAATGGAGAAATGGAGAAATGGAGAAATGGAAATGATGAAGTGGATGGTTGTCGAATCCTCTCGGCCTAACTGTATGGATGTATCTCATTACCTAATGCATCACCATACGCTAGATATCATTGTATTCATGATTCTTCATGTTATGAGTATCACCTTTGCTCTGTTGATTCACCTTTGATGCTCTGTTGGCACCTTTGATGATTCCCTTGGATGATCACCTGTTATTAGAGTGATCTACGCCAGTAGATCTATGAGTTATGATTATGAATGATGATGTTTGTGGTGCTTACTCAATGGAAAGCTCCTCCACCGATGGACACGTGCAGATCAAGTTCATATCGCCATAAGCGTCGTCCACACGCGACACTGACGGCCAGCACTTGCTGCTCTTCAAATGGGGCAATGGGTATGCGGCCTGCTCACGCGTGTATCCGCGGGCCTGCCACTCATCGTTGGACGTGGAGATGATATCGTCCAAAGAATGAGGGGCATTCTTCAAGGCCAATCCCAAAGCCTCGCCCTTGGCATGCGCCTCGATCTCCTTGCGGATCGCCAACATCGACTGCACGAACCGCTCCAACTCCTCCAAGTTCTCCGACTCCGTGGGCTCAATCATCAATGTGCCGGCCACGGGGAATGACATCGTGGGTGCATGGAACCCGTAGTCCTGCAACCGCTTGGCCACGTCGATGGCTTCAATGCCAATGCTCTTGAATTCTCTCAAGTCAATGATGAACTCGTGTGCACAGTGCTTGATTCCGGCTTCTTTGGACGCACTGTGGTCCACGAACATCACGGTGTATGCGTCTTGCAATCTGTTCAACATGTAGTTTGCGTTCAAAATAGCAAGCCCCGAAGCATATGGCAATGCCCGCGCTCCCAACATCTTGATGTATGAATAAGACACGGGGATCACTGCTGCTGACCCGAATGGGGCTGAGTTAACGGCCTCAATCGATTCCGAAGTAGCATGTGGAGTCTCCACAAACGTGTGCTTGGGCAAGAATGGCACCAAATGCTTGGCAACACACACTGGGCCTTGACCTGGGCCTCCTCCTCCATGCGACAATGCAAACGTCTTGTGGATGTTCAAATGACACACATCGGCTCCCAAGTCTCCGGGTGATGTGAGTCCGACTTGTGCATTCATGTTGGCTCCATCCAAGTACACCAAACCTCCATGGGAATGAATAATGTCGATGGACTCCCTGACCCCAGGTTCGAAAAGACCGTATGTGGAAGGGTATGTGATCATGATGGAGCACAAGTTGTCCTTGTACTGCTCTGCCTTTTTCTTCAAGTCCACAATATCAATCAGTCCGTTTTCCAAGCACTTGACGGCCACCACTTTGAGTCCACACATGGCTGCAGAGGCTGGGTTGGTTCCATGGGCCAGAACTGGGATCAAACACACGTTACGCTTTTCGTATTCACCACGTGACTTGAAGTATTGACGGATCAACGACAATCCGGTATATTCACCCTGGGCACCCGAATTAGGCATGAGTGTGGTGGCGGCAAAACCAGTGATATCATTCAAGTCCTTCTCGAACTCCGAAATCAACTGCTGGTATCCCAAGGCCTGGTTGGTAGGTGCAAAAGGATGGATTTGGGAGAATCCTGGAATGGAAAGCGACTGCATCTCCACCGTGGCATTGAGCTTCATCGTACACGATCCCAAAGGAATCATGGAGTTGGCCAACGACAAGTCCTTGCTCTGCAAAAGGTGCAAGTACCGCAACATGGCAGTTTCCGAGTGGTGGGAATTGAAAACCTTTTCAGAAAGAATGGAATCGGTTCTGAGCCATTCCTGGGGCACGCTGGGCAAGGTTTCGGGAAGAGCGACAGTGGAGGAAAACACAGAGATCACATTGGCCAATTCTTCGCGAGTCACGGTCTCGTCCAAGGTCACAGACACCGTGGAGTCGTCCTTCTTGAAGAGGTTAATGTTGTGTTTCTCCAAAGCCTCCTTCAACACGTGGTCAGCGGAAACTCCGTTCAATTTCACCGTCAAGGTGTCGAAGAAATTGGGATGTTCGAGCTCATGGCCTGAGCCCACAATGTGGTCAGCCAAGATCTTGGTGAACCCATAAGTTCTGGCAGCAATGTCCTTCAAGCCTTGAGGACCATGGTAGACTGCATACATGGCCGACATATTGGCCAACAATGCCTGGGCTGTGCAGATGTTGGAAGTGGCCTTTTCTCTCTTGATGTGCTGTTCACGGGTCTGCAAAGCCAATCTGTATGCAGGCTTGCCCAAGCGATCCTTGGAAACACCCACAATTCTGCCCGGCATTTTTCTGGAGAATTTGGCGGATGTGGCGAAGAAGGCGGCATGGGGACCTCCATAGCCAAAAGGCACACCAAACCTCTGAGAGGTTCCCAAAGCAATATCAGCACCATAATGCGATGGAGGTTTGAGGAGTGTCAATGCAAGCAAATCCGAAGCCATGGCGAAAAGACCTTTTTCCTTATGGATGATTTCGCCCACCCTGGAGAAATCCTGGAGCCCTCCATCGGTATTAGGGTACTGCACCAAAACACCACAAGCCTTGGAGGCCACCTTTTCAAACTCACCAACACCGGCCTCAGAAGCCAATGGAAGAACAACAATCTCCACATTGATGTTGGCCGCACGTGACCGGAGCACCGCCTCAGTTTGCGGGTGCAAGTTCTCATCAATCACGTACACAGGCTTCTTCCCCCGCAGGTTCTGAAATGACATGGACATGGCCTCAGCAGCAGCGGTTCCCTCATCCAATAACGACGAGTTGGCCATATCCAAGCCCGTCAAAGAAGCCACCATCGTTTGGTAATTGAGAAGCGACTCCAACCGTCCCTGCGAAATCTCCGGCTGGTACGGCGTATACGAAGTATACCATTCCGGAGACTCAAGCAAGTTTCTCTGGATCACGGGAGGCACGTGGGTTCCAGCATACCCCTTTCCAATCAACGACTTGGCTATTTTGTTTTTTGCAGCCAACTCATGGAGGTGCTCCAACATCTGCAGCTCCGTGTATCCGTTTTGAGGCAGAACCTCCAAAGCCCGCTTCACAAGCACGTGGGGAGGAATGGCTGCATTTAAAAAGTGGTCGAAATCGTCGTACCCCAACGTTTGCAACATATGCAGGACCTGGGCGGGTGTAGGCCCAAAGTGTCTCCTTGGGAACGAGTCCAAGGCGTCATACGAAAGCTTCGAGGCGGGGTTATGCACCGCTTCGTAGTTTGCACTCAGCGTGTTTGCCTGAATTGCCAAGCTTCTGAAAGGGCTGTAAAAATGGGGTTGTTGGCAAAGGGATGGGGCGCTCAAAGGGCTGCAATTCCAGGGGAGGGGGGAATCGAGTCTGGCCGGGCCTTTTGGGGGCTGGGCGTTTGTGGCCCTGGCCACGGCCGCCATGTGCAGGGAGCGAATGCCGAATCGGGAAATCTTGGAAGCACGAAGCATATAGAGCAAGAAAGAGGAAATGGCTGCTACTTATATATATATATGTGGAAATGCACGAAGAGTCAGGGGGAGCTGACTCCGACTTATACGGCAAGGCCTGCATATAGAAGGTTTTTTTTTTCTTTTTTTATTTTTCTTTTCTTTTTACCCTCGGTTTTCGCGTAGTGCGGGTTAGGAGCCCGCTCGCCGAAGTCAACCAACCGATCCCAGTCACATCGGAGTCACAACAGAGTCAAACCATTAGATAGTAGTAATTTGAATTAGAAAGTACCAGAAGCTCCAATTAAAAAACACCCCAACTAAATGGAACTACTTTCATAACTACAATTATTCAAGCTTAAGTAGATAGTTATACCATATACGTTTACTTCTTGGCAGCCTTTTGAGCAGCCTTGGTGACCTTACCGGCCTTGTCAGACTTCTCAACGGCCTTGATAACACCGACAGCAACGGTTTGTCTCATGTCTCTGACGGCGAATCTTCCCAAAGGTGGGTAGTCAGTGAAGGCCTCAACACACATTGGCTTGGTTGGGATCATCTTGACAATGGCAGCGTCACCAGACTTGACGAACTTAGGGTTGTCTTCCAAAGACTTACCAGTTCTTCTGTCGATCTTCTCAACCAAGGTGTCGAACCTACAAGCAATGTGGGCGGTGTGACAGTCCAACACTGGAGAGTAACCGGAAGAGATTTGACCAGGGTGGTTCAACACAATAACTTGAGCGGTGAAAGAAGCAGCACCCTTTGGTGGGTCTTGCTTAGAGTCACCACAGACGTTACCTCTTCTGATTTCCTTAACAGAGACGTTCTTGACGTTGAAACCAACATTGTCACCTGGGACACCCTCGGTCAATTGCTCGTGGTGCATCTCGACGGACTTGACTTCAGTGGTGACACCAGCTGGGGCAAAGGTGACAACCATACCGGCCTTGATGATACCGGTCTCAACTCTACCGACTGGCACCGTTCCGATACCACCGATCTTGTAGACATCTTGCAATGGCAATCTCAATGGCTTGTCGGTTGGTCTTTGAGGTGGCTCAATGGCGTCAATGGCGTCCAACAAGGTCTTACCGGTAGACTTACCGGCCTTGGTCTCCTTCTCCCAACCCTTGTACCATGGGCAGTTGGTGGAAGGCTCAATCATGTTGTCACCGTTCCAACCAGAGATTGGCACGAATGGAACAGTCTTAGGGTTGTAACCGACCTTCTTGACGAAGTTAGAGGTCTCCTTGATGATCTCCTCGAATCTGTTCTTGTCCCACTTGACGGAGTCCATCTTGTTGACAGCAACAATCAATTGTCTAACACCCAAGGTGTAAGCCAACAAAGCGTGCTCTCTGGTTTGACCGTCCTTGGAGATACCAGCCTCGAACTCACCAACACCACCAGCAATGATCAAGATGGCACAGTCAGCTTGAGAAGTACCAGTGATCATGTTCTTGATGAAATCTCTGTGACCTGGAGCGTCGATGACAGTGACGTGGTACTTTGGAGTCTCGAACTTCCAAAGAGCAATGTCAATGGTGATACCTCTCTCTCTCTCGGCCTTCAACTTGTCCAAAACCCAAGCGTACTTGAAAGAACCCTTACCCAACTCGGCGGCCTCCTTCTCGAACTTTTCAATGGTTCTCTTGTCAATACCTCCACACTTGAAAATCAAGTGTCCGGTGGTGGTAGACTTACCGGAATCGACGTGACCGATAACAACGACGTTGACGTGAGATTTCTCCTTACCCATTTTGATGTAGTGAAATAAAAATGTTGTAAAAAAATCTGCAGCGGGGAGGGTCTTTTTAAGGGCGCGCGCGGGCCCCATGACCAGAAAAATTTTAATGCTCCGGGTAACCCGTTCTGAAATCTACACACTGCCTTCCCCTCCCTTGACTTTCCCTTCTCTTTAAAAAAGGTATTAAGTAGAACTTGAAGGATTTTCTATATTATAGTACCCTTAACTTTGTGATTACGTGGGGCTTACTCTTGTGGAGCTTGTTCTCGCGGTCACACTACGTCTTAGGGCTCGAGCCCTGGGAGGTACGGGTGCGTTATCCCTTCCCAACCCATCTGTTCTGCTACCCAACCTTCTAATAATAGAATTCATGCATGTAGATGCCCGATTATGGGTAAGATGTTTTAACTAGGACGATTGGACAATCAGGTTACGCCGTTTCCTGCAGATATGGATCTATATAAAGTACGTTCGATGGGTACCTATGAATTTTAAAGAATTCTGATTGGCTTTTAAAAAATCAGCGCCGATTTATACTTATCCACTTTTGGGCAAAAGTAAATTCTTGGCGGTGGGCTGTGTTGAAATACCCTATTGTTCCCACGTACTGCAGATAAGCTCCCCTCTATATCTATACTTGACTAATTATATGCCACCCACTTGCCTAATTGGGAAGTAACCTCTATATAAGAAGTTGGGTATGTGTCGCGTGTCCCAATAGAAAAAAGGTTTTGTTAGTATGGGCCTGTATATGGCCGGGATTATAATCCGAGGTATACCCCCGGTTATAAGCCCTCACCAAAATTGCAATTGGCAAACCGTCCTTCGATAATCAGGTTAATTGTACCTTTCGTATGGCAGTTGGTGGTTTGTTGGGTCGGTTTGGGGGTTTCTGCTGAGTCACGTGACGAGGGCGGCCGGATTTGCGAGTTCCGGGACTTATATCCAGTTCCGACCTATTGACCCAGGTCGTTTCATCCTCCGCCACAAAAACTAAAATCTGGAACTTTTTGGTTTTTTTGTCTCTGCGGATTCCCGCAGCAAATATATGTCGGTGGTGACTCTGGAACTGGTGTGTAGCGTGAACTAGATGAGTTTGAAGGTAGGTCACGTGACGTGTCGAGTCAATCCGAGGGTTAATCCGAGGGTTAGTCCAAGGCATTCCATCAAGGTAGTCTACTCTAAAGCAGCTTAAACCTATTACTGTGCGCTATGGTAAGGTTTTTGTGTTTTTTGGTTATGGTACCGGACACTGCTTAAGTTGATGGTTACGAGCCCGGCCCACCCTGGTCTTGTGGTTATAGCACCAAAAATACCAAATGAAAGGAGTAAATATCCACTTCAAAACACCCTCATTTGACTGTTTGATCGAGGTCACTTGACAATGTTGCTCCAGCACTAATAGAAATCGGAATTAACAGTCATAGCACTAAACCTAATCTAGTATAGTAATAGCAGTAATGTATGAAACCATAACATACCATAACATCATAGCCATAGTATCCACAGTAACCATAATACTAGTGGTAATAGTAGGAGTATTAGTGGTAGGCACCAACTGGTGGAGAACATACCAATATTTGTTAGTGTAAGGTACTGATGCTTAGTGATACCTGGATTGATTACAGGTTATGAGCCCTGGAACGTTCAGTGGAGTAGACTAGCAGTACATGTTACCCAAAGATGGTAGTACTTGTTACCCAAAGATGGTAGTACTTGTTACCCAAAGATGGAAGTATATTATCACAAGGCGATTCACTATAATCAAACAGGGCTTTCATCATTGGCAAGGTTCTTATGAGATTCGTTTTGTGTTTTGGGTGTGAATAATCAAGAACAAAAAGTGACACCTATAGGAATTATTTCCGTTCAGTCAACAAGAACAACCTGGCCAGAAACAGCAAGGCTTCATAAGTAACAGTCATGAGCTTCATGAATAACAGTCAATGACTCTTCTATGATATGAGTCAATGACTTTTCAATGATATGAGTCAATGACTTTTCAATGATATGAGTCAATGACTTTTCAATGATATGCGTCAATGACTTTTCAAGCATATAAGTCAATGTATATGAGTTATTCTGCAGCTCTCGAGCCATGTTGAATAGAAATTCGCTTCATGACAGACAAAATTTTGAACGTGAGGACGAGTCAGCTGAGATCTTGTCCAAATGAACCAATCAAGATGAAAAAAATTGATGAATAATTAGACCGAAAAAGTTATGAGTGAAAGAAGGCTTCTGATCATGACTGAAACTTATGACGAACATCTTGTAGCTGCAGTGGAGTTGGAGATATGAACACAGACACAGACGTACAAGTGGAATTCTAGTAGAGTACAATCCCACTCTGGTATATGTACAATTCCACTATGATCTATGTACAATTCCACTATGGTCTATGTACAATTCCACTATGGTCTATGTACAATTCCACTATGCAATACTGCCACACTGCCATAAGTACTAAAAACAGAAGTTCCAGATTATTAATCAGTCATAGTAGCTGGTTGTAATTATACTTGCTTATAGTTAAATGTAGTAATAGTTAATCTAGTACTAATGGGCACGGGGAATAGCGCGGGTTTATATATTCCCTCCTTTTTTTTTTTTTTTTTTTGCAGCAAATCTCTTACACCCCTTGTTTCACATATCGCAAGATAGACGCATATTTATGCACACAAAAGGAAGGGAAAACTATATAAAACCGCGATCCCCTTCTTCTTTTTGCAACATGGATTTATTGGCTCCCCTTGGGGTCAGATCCACCATAGGTGATCCGCCATAGGTGATCCACCATAGGTAGTGCTCTGCCTATAGAGGTTATGTTCTTTAATAGCCTGAATTTGTATTCGTGGATGGTTTCTCAGAGAGAGGAACCAGAGCGGATATATAACTAGGAAGAGAAATGGCATCAAAAACCTCTTCACCAGAACAATAGTAGCCATCATAGTACTTCGTACAATGATGGCACTTGCAGGCTCCACTATGATGGCTGCAAACTCCACTGTGGTCTGGCCATTGCTAGGGTCGGAAGAGTTTGCTTGGTACTACCTCTATCAATAGTATCCTGCCTATAGTGGATCGAACAAACACATATGAATCAGTCTACAACTAATAATCAAGGAGTTCAGTGACTAGTCTGGTCTATACCAACATTGTTTCAGCCTATGCAACGTGTGTTTCCAGACAAAAGATAAGACGTTCAGCCACCGAGGACATACGACCGACCCCACCCAAAGACCATTTTATTGCTACACTTGGACACTAGTAATTGCGGTCGCAACAGATATATCACTTATATCACCGATGAATAGTCCTGGTATATTTGGCATTGTCACGTTACAGGCAAGAAGACGCTTAAACAGAAATGCGATGACACATTATGGCGAATCCAACGGGATCACCTCCCAGTTCAAATCTCACAGATCGCTTTAATAACGGCACAGAACTTCCATCTGGCTACGAGTTATTAATATCATTTGCGAAGACATACCATCACAAACACCTGTTCTCAACGGGACAGAGGGAAGAATCAATGGTATAATGCAGCTCGACACGGTGGACACAACCACTTTCCAAATACGAAGGGACGGATACCTCGAAGTGTATTTCACACGGTGCATCACTGCTTGCATACAAAACATCTACGAAGTACTCTGACTCCGTAGATGTTAGATACTTGTTGACACATTCAGTATTCAGTCAATTGTCTGGTCAACATTCTGGTCAATTGTGTGGTCAATGTTCTGGCCAATTGTGTGGTCAACATTCTGGTCAACATTCTGGTCAACACTCTGGTCAACACTCTGGTCAACACTCTGGTCAACACTCTGGTCAACACTCTGGTCACTTGTCTGGTCAATTGTCTGGTCAATTGCCTGGTCAATTGTGTGGTCAGGTGTAATCAGTGGTGTTAGATCCAAGATGGTGGAATACAACCCATAGAGATTGAGCTCTGGGAATCTGGTCTACATTTGGTCTGCTATATGGCCCTTACCAGTCTATCTCTATACAACATGCTGGTTACTGTTACTACTGTTGATACAGTTATACATTAGTACAGTTCATACTGGTTACTGACTACTGTTACTAATGGGGCGTGGTTTTTATTACTTAGGGACCACATTCTTGTAACTCCCTCTACTACAAACCGTCTAACGCTTGGCCAAGTATAATGTTGCTTTGAAAAATACAAATGTCTGTATCTGGGCTATTTACATGCAAGCCCGTAGCTGGCACTTACTCAACGCATCTTATCCAGATAAGAAATGCCGCTGTGCCTCGAATGTCACCCAGTCTAACCCAGCTCACTAACTTTAGTTCTCAGATCAACCTCAATTCAAGTGATCTATCCTCAACTCAAGTGATCTAACCTCAACTCAAAAGTGGTATAACAAAAGTGATCTAACTTCAACTCAAGTGACCAAGATCGTAACTTTGCTTCAGGTCAAGTGACCATACTTCAATCAAATCAACTGATCAAGATCAAATGACCTTAACTTGGATTGAGTCAACCTTATGTTTAATTAACTGATTGCTTGACCTTTGAGGTGTCTTTCTGTCTTGACCAGCCCACTGATCCAGCTTTCAATCAATTGAGTAACTCACATCAACTGGAAAAACTCACATCAACTGAGTAACTCACATCAATTGAGTAACTCACATCGACTGAGTGACTCACCTGATAGTTTGTTAGTGACTCATTGGCCATTGACTGGCGGATCATGACTGAAATCAACTCTTCAACTATTGGTTATATCATCATCAAGTCTTGGTCAAGTCACTGTTAGTCAACTCATCTGCTAACTGTTAGTCAACTTGAGCCCACTGTAACTCAACGAATTCAATCTTCTCAACTCCAATATTCGTCTCAATCTCGATCTAATCTCATTTGGATCTGATCTCATCTCATCTCTCAGTTCAATTGAACTCGTTGATCTGATCTGTTCTCATCTCTCAGTTCAATTGAACTCGTTGATCTGATCTCTTCTCATCTCTCAGATCAATTGAACTCGTTGATCTTTTCAGTGTTTTTGTAGGACTTTCTGAACAAGTCTTGGTTGGGCTGCGAAGCATTTGCCGAGTTGGCCACGCCGGGCGTGGTGGGAGCGGACGAGGGAGCCGATACCGGCACATTCAACGTGGCACTGTCTATGGAGGACCGGGTGGTCAGCGTGGACGATCTCCTGCGGTTGTTTCTGGCGGTGAGCGGGTCGATCTTGACACCCAGTTTCTGGTGGGCAAAGAGCCCGAGAATATCCGTCAATGTGATGACTCCCACCAAAGTGCCTGGCCGGCCGGACTCCTGACTCATGGATTCGGAAAGGGCGTTTTCAACGGTGGATGCAGAGCTCAGCAGCATAGACGAGATTGAGCCTGCGCCTGACTCCACGATCCATAACCGGTGCGATTGCGTGGCCACCAACTTGGCTATCACGCGGGCCAACGACGACAGGCTGTTGACGTGGAAAATGGGGAACTGGTCCTGGCCCCGCTCAATGCCCTTCTGCGATAAGTTGTAGGAGATGAAATTGGTCACGGGCTTGAACAAGTAATGCGAGTTCTTGGTCGACGACACGTTCTTCACGTCCACAATGCTGATGTTGCCCACCAAGCACTTGTTGCGGTCAATCACCGCCAACGACGACACCCTTTCGTCGAACATCTTCTGCAAGGCCTCGATCAAAGGCTGGTCGCCGTAAATGGTGAGCGGACTGGTAGACCCGATCTTCAAGTCGTGCAACGACGAGTTGAGGTAGAACTCAAGCGACGGGAACCGGCGGGCGTTTTCCCAGAAGAACTTGAGTACTCTTCTTTGGGATAAAATGCCACTGATGCGGTTGTCGGAGTTCAAAATGGCCACACGGTGAACGCCATTTCCAAAGGCCTCCACGGCCTTGATCAACGGTTGTGTTTCCTTCAACATGATCAATGGGTTCTTGGGATGCAAGCGGATGATGGCATCCACAGGCACATCCTCACCCTTCTTGGCCTTGGCCACTATGGCAAGCAAATTGTCGTGTTTCTGCTGAGGCGTCAACGACTTGCCCAAAACCTCATTGGGGTACTCATCAATGAGATCATTCAAATTGATCTTGTTCATGACCAAAAGAAGGTAAGTGTTCAAGTCCGAGTAGTCAAACGATAAGCAATTGGTCAAATCAAAGTTGGTCCGCGATAAAGCCACTGGCAACGACGTCAAATCATGGTCCACCAAGGTTTCAAATGCTTTTTGCACGGAGTACGACGAGTTGATAGCAATGAGTTTGCTTGTTTCCACCAAGTCCACCAATGGAATGTCGCTCCATTCAGCATTACCTGTAGCATTGAGCACGGACGACGAACGGGACGAAATCGACGTGTTTCTCGACAAGCTAAAGTCGTCAGGGGGAAAAGCCTGCAGTTCCACGGGCAACGGTGGCGGCGACGATAACATCTCCACTATGGACGGTCTGCGGGGCGCCGAGTTTTTGTGGTGGAGTTGCTGGTGGTTGATCACAGGCGACAGTGGAGATCTTGAGAAAGATGAGTTGTGCGACATCTTAACAGTATCAAAGTATTCGGGTAAAAGTGTATCGGGAAGAGAGCCAGGAAAGTCAATTTAAGTCAGTCTGGGAGAATGACAATTATGACGAGAAACGACTGAGTCTAATTTAGACCAGTATATAGACTCTCGTAGTCTAGGTAAGCTGTTACTGGTACTCTAGGTAAGCTGTAACTAGTAGTCTAGGTAAGCTGTAACTAGTAGTCTAGGTAAGCTGTAACTAGTAGTCTAGGTAAGTTGTAACTAGTACTCTAGGTGCTAGTGGGTTCAGACGTGGGCAATTGGTAGTCTAATATCTAGTGCCTTGACTGATATGTAGACTCAACCTTTAGTATTCTAATCTAGGACCTTCTGTGGTATCTAGTCCAGTCGTACCGATAAGCAATAGTCTGAACAGTTTTCGATATTGACGCCAAAACTGTATTGGTAGTCAATACTAGTCAATAACTGGTAGTCAATACTAGTCAATAACTGGTAGTCAATACTAGTAGTCAATGTCTAGCAATACCACTAATAATGTAACAAGAAGACAATGGCACTGGTACTAGTTATGGTTCCAGCAATCAATGTAACTAGTAGATAGCACTAGAAATGAAACTAGTAGTCGATGTAACTAGAAGTCAATGTACTAACAATGTACCTAGTAGTAAATGTACTAACAATGGGACTAACAATAGCACTATCAATAGCACTGATATCAGATAGTACTGAGTTCAATTAAGTGGACCAAGATCAGATCAGTAGCAATTGACGAATTGGTTTCCAGGTCTATGGACTATTCTCTCGATTCTCAGGACCAAGTCGAGTAACTGTCGGAGTAACTGTCGGAGTAACTGTCGGAGTAACTGTCTGAGTAGCTGTTTGAGTAGCTGTCTGAGTAGCTGTCTGAGTAGCTATTTCTGGAGTCTGTTGGTCACTGTAACTCGTAAGATTGACCCTTGTAGACTACAATTCAGATCGTCAGTTAACACTGTAAATACTGTAAACACTGTAAACGCTGGTAGTACCTTCTGAAACTTATATAACTTTGTAGCTATGTCTCTATCACTTATCACTGTGTAATTTAATGTGACGGTGGACGATGGACGGCAGAAGTGTGTGAAGGTAGAACTGTGTGACCGTGAACGTTAGACGGTGGACGGTGGACGAAAAGTGTGGTTGGTTGATTGGGAGTCCAGGATGAAAGTGGTGGACGGGAGGAGGCGAAAAGCGCGGGCATGCGCAAGTCAGGTGGAGCACACTCGCACTGCGTACTGCTCAGTGCTCAGTGCTCAGTGCTCACAGGGCCAGGAGTTTGGTGCGGTGAATGCGAATTTGGTTCGAATGTGCGAATTTGGTATGAATGTGCGAATTTGGTGTGTGAATGTGTGCGAATTTGGTGCGAATTTGGTGTGTGTGAAATGCGACGATTTTGGTGTGCGAATTTGCGGTGAGTTTGCAGTGAGAAATGCGACGATTTTGGTGTGAAATGCGACGATTTTGCGGTGAGAAATGTGACGATTTTGGTGTGTGAAATGTGACGATTGGTGTGCGGTCAGTATGCGTGGGAGTGTGGGAATGTGCGGTCAACGTGCGGTCAATGTGCGACTGCGTGGGAATGCAACAGCGAGCAAGGGGGAAGGAGGGGGAACAAAGGAGTTGGTTTTAGGGAGAGGGGTTTTATGGAAAGGGGGAAGGGGAAGGGGAGGGGTATTTATATTCTTTGGTGGTGACACAAAAAGAATCCACAAAAAGAATCCACAAAGCAGCGGTGTTGGGCACGTAGTCGGTCTTCTAACGCCGGCCGGCCAATCTGCTTGTTGCATGCCGCGTAGATCAGATCATCAGATCGACCCCACGGACCTCACTTACGGACCTCACGGACCCCACTTACGGACCCCACGGACCTCACTTTAGTGGGGTCCGAAAGTGGGGTCAAAAAAGGAAACTGAATTTAAATCTGACCACATGAAATTTATCACATGAAATTGATCACATGAAATTGATCACATGAATCTTACCATGACTGACCATGACTGACCATGACTGACCATGAATCTGACCATGACTGACCATAAATACTGTAAAAGACTTAAAAAATGAAACAGAGTTGAAACAGAGTTGAAACAGAGTTGAAACAGAGTTGAAACAGAGTTGTAACCAACCGAAACACATTGAACACTTCAGCACATTGAACACCTCAACACATTGATCACTTCAACACATTGAACACCTCAACACATTGATCACTCCATCACATTGATCACTCTTTAATTATAGTGCACGTTACTTGTTATGTTCTTTATAACAATGTTACCTTAACTTGTATTCGTTGATGGTTCCTCAAGAGAGCAACCGTAGTGGCTTATATAACTTTGAGAGAAATGTGTTACCGAAAACTCTCCAATAGAATGGTAGCCATCATAGTGCTCCATAATTGCGAAGTACCAAGAGGGCCGAACACCGTGATACGCCGTTTGCAATGGCCATTGTTGGGATCGGACACCGTAGGCTTCATAATGTCTCTATAGGTAATGTCCTACCAATAGTGGATCTAACATTACTATGGTAACTGGAGAATATGTAACTCCATTGTGCCCTTTTTGGTGGGTACCTCTCTGGAGATCCATATAATAACCATGGAGCATACTCTATTCCAGTACCCAATATGCATTGACCAACTATGGAATACGGTGCTACAATATTGACTAAGAAGTATTACTAGGAAGTGACTAGTTACTATCTATGTACCATACTATCTATGTACCATACTATCTATGTACCATACTATCTATGTACCATACTATCTATGTACCATACTATCGAGATCCCTATAGGGAACACCTAGAGAATGCTATGAAACCTAGTGTTCTGATACCAGTTTATGCTTCTCAGTTTACTACGCTGCTAGAAGTTAGTACTGCTATTGTATCTACTCTCGTAATATTACTGGTACAGAAGCTTTGGTGACTCGTAGTTAATCCCTCAAGCAACACTTCTTTATAGCTTCATGGATTAGTATTAAGTGCGTAGTCCCATAGTGTAGTATATAGTCACTGTATAGTCACTGTATAGTCACTGTATAGTCACTGTATAGTCACTGTATAGTCATGGTTATAGTGTGAAACAGAATCATGCACTACTAGTGTAGTTTATAGTGCAGTTTTGGACTCATTAGAGCAGATAGCAGAGTATGGTAGTGAGTCTGTGAGCTACTGGACTACTGGACCACTGGACTACTGGACTACTGGACCACTGGACTACTGGACTACTGGACCACTGCACTATAACATTAGTGCGGTCCGAAAGTGGGGTCAAAAAAGGAAACTGAATTTGAAACTGGTCACATGACTCTGGCCATGACTTCGATCATGAAAGTGACCATAAAACTGACCATGACTCTAAACATGACTTTGACCATTAAACTGACCATGACTTTGACCATAAAAGTGACCATAAAAGTGACCATGAAATTCACCATGAATCTAAACATGATTCTGAACATGGATCTGAACAAGGATTTTAAAAATTTCTACACGTTTTTTGTATATATATTCTTGTAAGTGGTGGTGATGGATGTTGGCAGATGAGATTTTGGGCCCAGGGTGCGGTATGAACTGCGGTCTTTTAGTCTCCGGACCTTGGCTGAGATGACCTGTGTAGTTGCATTATTTTGTTGTGCAATTTCTTCTTGCTGTATAACTTTAGCATCTTCGGAACTGCATTTCTTCTCTGGATGGACCACTCATCAACGGATAGTGCAATGAGAGATCTATTTATCAGCACCCACGGTTTGGTTTTTTGTTTTTTATTTGGTGTTTTGGTGTTTTGGTTTTGTTTGGTTTTGTTTGGTTTTGTTTGGTTTTGTTTGGTTCGGTTTTTGGTGTTTTGGTTTCGTTTATGGTTTCGTTTATGGTTTGGGTAATTTCGTAATGATTATAAGAATTAGTATGAAACACGATTATAGGCTCATCGTAAAGATTAGTTCAAAGAATGAATGGTTCTTAAAAAGAATGTCTTCAACAGGAAACCCGATTCAGACTCGTCATCTACAGTGTTTTTCAAAACTATTCAAACCAGCACGGCAAAATTAAACAAACCAATAAATCAAAAAGTTTCGTACCCCTTCGCCCAGTCATTAAACCAAATGGCATAATGTTTCACACCAACTTTCATTAGAATTCAATATTCTGAAATCTTAAATCTGGAGGTCAATATTCTGAAATCTTAAATCTGGAGGATTGCCTTATATCTACTACATTTGGGAGTTTTGCAGTTTCAATCAAGGGCTACCCCGGAATTGTCTCGCCCAAAACACCCGTACACCTGGCGACCTCAGCAGAAAATGGCCCAACGCAAACACCTTTTTTTTTCATGGTACTGAAAGAAGAGTGAGTTAGTTGGAATCCTGGAATTCCGGACATCATGTTGGTGGTTTTGTAGTTGAAAAGGTTTGATGGTGGCCTTTTAAAGGTGCCGTGATTTTTATGGTCACGTGATCACCGTTGAAATTCCGGTCTCGTGCTTCTTTCCACTAATACCAAATCCACTACACCATAAATTGGCCAAATATTCAAGGAGAATCTTAATCTGGTAAAAAGAGGATGCTCTAAAACAGAATAGGTGAAATATCCATTGCTTAAAAGATACATTACTAGATAGGACAAATTGTACAGTGACCTTTTGTTCAATTGTGCTAGTGTGATTTGAAACATTTGCCGCACATACAGTGTTTTCAAAACTATTCAAACCAGCGAGGCAAAATTAAACAAACCTATAAATCAAAAAGGTTCGTACCCCTTCGCCCAGTCTTTCAAACCAAATGGCGTCGTACACGAGAAAGGTGCAAATCAAAATAAGGCATTATAATCAGATGTGGATGAGCCACCAATTATTTCTAAAACAATTATACCTAAAACAATTATACCTAAAACAATTATTCCTAAAACAATTATACCTAAAACAATTATACCTAAAACAATTATACCTAAAACAATTATACCTAAAACTACATCAAGTATTTGTTGTAAGATTCTTGAATACGTCTAATACTGGGAGTTATGTTCATTCATTGATGGATTCCCAATAAGTGGGAATCCGAGTAAATATATAGCTAGCCAGTGAATACCAGAGAGTGGAGCAGGGCGCTTAAACGCCATGTCACGAGGCAAGGTGAATCGATGAGTCCAAGTCACGGATTATGGTGCCTTGGATGAGTCACTGGCATTCGTAGGCTCGAAGATACCTCTATGGGTAGTGTGTCTACCCATGGTAGGTCTAACATTTGTAGCTTATGTTTGTTATCATATTTTATTTTTTACTTTTCACCTTCTACATAGGTTTGATTTGCTATCAGCGTAATATCTATATATAACAAAGAACTATCGATAACAGAATAAATGTCATCTATATTTTCTTGACCTATCATGTAATGTTCATGTTAATCAAATGTTAGAATTATTATGCGACTTCAGGCTATAACTTGTATTCGCAAGGGTTATAAGCTTCTAATGGGCTTCTAAGTTAATCGGATCTTCCAGGAACAATGACCTACCGATGGCTAAGTATTCTGAACGACTACTATTAGTAGGAACTCGCCCGATCTGTCGTTATGGGTAATCTTTAAATAATGATAACTGTATTAGACTATAAGTATCTAAGATTAGGTGTTGGAGTTCTGCCCTTTCATAACTGGGCTCTTGCCCCCTTATTTATTTAGCCATCCCTGACAGATCTAAATATAAAAGCGGGGTTATCTGTAGAGACTTCATAAAAGGAGGGATTGTTCTTCCGGAGGGATTGTTTTTTAGGAGGGATTGTTTTTTAGGAGGGATTGTTCTTCAGGAGGCAGCAGCGCGCCTCCTATCCCATACTCCGTCGAGTAGGTTATTGGAATCCTGTACTCAGTCGATTCAATTCCATGTCTAACAATAATCAAAATGAGGCATTATAACTCAGATGGGGATAAGCCACCAATTATTTCTAAAACAATTATACCTAAAACTATATCAAGTATTTGTAACTTATGTTGTTTATCATATTTTTCTTTTTGCTTTTTACCTTCTACATAGGTTTGATTTGCTATCAGCGTAATATCTATATATAACAAAGAAGTATCGATAACACAATAAATGACATCAATATATTCTTAACCTATAGTATAATGTGCATGGTTTAGTCAAAATGAGGCATTACAACTCAGATGAAAAGTGAGACTTTATCTTCCTATTTCTCGTTCGAATCGCAGCTATGACATTGAACAGTCTTTAAATTGGAAGTAAATGACGAGACACATTGTCTTCTCTCTTAAAGAAGTTTGTTTCACACCAACTTTCATTAAAATTCAATACTATGAAATGTTAAACATGGAGAATTGCCTCATATCTACTACATTTGGGAGTTTTGCAGTTTCAATCAAGGGCTACCCCGGAATTGGCTCGCCCAAAACACCCGTACACCCGGCGACCTCAGCAGAAAATGGCCCAACGCAAACACCTTTTTTTTTCATGGTACTGAAAGAAGAGTGAGTTAGTTGGATTCCTGGAATTCCGGACTTCAACGTGTATATTTTTGAGGCGATAAATTCTGCGTGGTGCATTTTTGGAGGTCCTGTAGCTGGGCATTTCCGGCCGCGGTCCTCAATTCCGGTCAATCATACCATAACAGTACTCATAATCATACATCATATAAGTATGTCAGAAAACAGTATCCTTCGCAGTCTTTCAAACCAAATGGCGTAATGTTTTACACCAACTTTCATTAGAATTCAATATTCTGAAATCTTAAATCTGGACGATTGCCTTATATGTACTACATTTGGGAGTCTGCAGTTAGTTAGAACTTTTAAGCAGGTCGGTGGGATATGAAACAAAGTTATATATCAGTTATATATTCGAATACGGTAATATGACTTAGAGGAATTCCTCAGGACCTTCTAATCAGGCGAACCTGTAAGTTCTATATACTTCCCTGCTGTTTCGGGTAATCCCTTAGGATACTTTCCTAAAACAGCCAGCCTTCCGAACGGGATTCACGAAGTGAATCCTATTGGCTCTTTTAAATCCCGATTGGGGTTCCCCACGGCGTCTGCATCCCTTTTTATGCATCCGGCATTACCATGCTAATGGCATGGTTACGGTTTGAGGCCACGCTCCGGATTGGCCTCGTTAGTAGGATCCATAAGCACTGAATACTCAATTCTAGCGCTCATAGGATTTTTCCTAACATAGTTAAAATAATGGGCTACCCCGGAATTGGTTCTGGCGAGAAACCAAAACATCCGTACACCAGGATACCTCAGCAGAAAAAGGCCCAACGCAAACGACCTTTTTTTCATGGTACGGAAAGAAGAGTGGGTTTTGTGGAATCCTGGAATTCCGGACATTACAATGCATATTTTTGTAGTTGAAAAGGTTTGATGGTGGCCTTTTAAAGGTGCCGTGATTTTTATGGTCACGTGACCACCAACTCGTTGAGTTCCGGTCTCGTGCTTCTTTCCATCAATACCAAAACTACTACACCATAAATTGGCTAAATATTCAAGGAGAATCTTAATCTGGTAAAACCCAGATGTTCTAAAACAGAATTTCCAGGGCTGGTTTGGATAGTTTTGAAAAAACACCGTATGTACTACATTTGGGAGTCTTGCAGTACCAATCAAGGCTCAAAACGGACGCAACTGAAGTGGAAGGGGTACGAAAAGTTTTTGAATTATTGGTTTGTTTAATTTTGCTAGTGTGGTTTGAACCATTCTGTCTTTTTGGTTCCAAAAGTTTCGCCGCGCTGATTTGAATAGTTTTGAAACACACTGTATGAGGTGTTATAGAGGTATGAGGTATTATATGATGTATTGTAGAGGTATTATGATGTATTGTAGAGGTATTATGAGGTATAATATGAGGTATAATAGAGGTATTATAGATGTATTATAGAGGTATTTTAGAGGTATTTTAGAGGTATTAGAGTATGGTGAAAGGCTGATCATGTATAGCGTGTAACCACTCTAAAGAAACATCTCGACATCTTGTCGCATATTCTGACAAGATTTGCTTCGGAACCTGATGAAGGATATTGATCAATTACAGGTTACATGATAATGTTTGGTGGACCACCAGTGATGTGGAGTTCCAAGTTACAGAAAACAATTGCTGTGTCCACGCTCAATGCGGAATTTCTTGCTCTCAAGAGTCATTGAAGCACATTTCAATTATTAGATAGCAAATGTGGCATCAACACAGTGAAGGGTTCCAAAAAGTACGAAGGATCAGGCATATCTGTTAGAAATTAACAGTGGCTCAGGCTGTTAATCCTATATGTTGAACGTATTCCCTACTTTCCCTACTTTCCCTACTTTCCCTACTTTCCCTACTTTCCCTACGTTCCCTAAGTTCTATAGTATGTATTGAACCTAGAATAGTCGAGGAACTCCTTGTTATATACACTGGTTGTATGTCATCCTGCATATAGCTGAAACACAAGCACATAGCATGCCAGTGTTACCCGACCGGGATACCTTGCATCTCAGTATTCTTGTAAGAATTTCGTAACAAATCATTTTACAAATATTACAGTGAGAGACGCAATCAAGGAAAAGAAGGCGACATATGGGCCGTGATGGGTGCTTGGTTGGTCATGTGATGTGCCGAGTGCGGAGGCAAGTCTTGGCGAGGTGCTCGAGGATCTGGTGATTTGCGCCCATTATTTCCTGCAGGCACAAGTTCCAGAAAAATCATTCCAGACATTTCAATTTCTCTCGTTCCGTAAAATTTTTCCAGATTATTCCTGACATTTCAATTTCTCTCGTTCCGTAAAATTTTTCCAGATCATTCCTGACATTTCAATTTCTCCAGATCGTTCCGTAAAATTTCTTGCGATTTCTCAAGATCATTGCTGACATTTCTTCAATTTCTTCAATGTTTGACAATTTCAGTCTAACTCAATTCTGATCTTCGGATTCCAGTCCATGTCTTGCCTCTCACCCATAATTACCCAACCATCCAATCATAACAATACAATCATTAGTGAGTCTTAAATCATGGTCAGTCACTCAGTTAGTCAGTCAGTGTTGAAGTTTACCTCTCTTGAGTTCATGATCCGGAACGGTTATGTCTTTTTTCATTTCTCTCTATCTTAGTTGTGCTACTAATGTGTACCAGGAGATCCGTGATATTATAGTTACTTGTGATACAGCTCTACCTATAGCGGAATCCTCTCTATATATACCATTTTCACCTTAAACTCCTTGCTCCTGCACCAGACTTGGTAATACGTTGTCTAAAGTCAAACCTGACTACTCCTGACGCCAATACCCGGATACAATACTAGTCTGCACTCATCCGTTCCTCGGAACCTTATGAGACTTGTCCAATTCCGTTGTACTGCAGGTTGCATACACGGGTCAGCACATCTCACATGTTCAACAGTCAGTTAGTCGTAGTCAACGAGAATGTTAGTCACCACCACTCACCAAAACACTACATACTCTAGTAAATATCTAATACTCTAGTAAAAATCTAATACTCTAGTAAATATTTAATACTCTAGTAAATATCTAATACTCTAGTAAATATCTAATACTCTAGTAAATATCTAATACTCTAGTAAATATCTAATACTCTAGTAAATATCTAATAATCTAATAGTTGTTATGTTCTTTAACACATTTATGCCTTACTGATACTTTGCTCGTTGATTGTTCCTCAAAGAAGGAACCGAAGTGGGTTATATAACTTTGAGAGAAACGCCATCATTGTACAAAGTACTATGATGGCCATTGCAGAATTCACTATGATGGTCGTGATACGGACTTTTCGATAGCCATCATATTATCCATCATAGTACTCCATCGTAGTACTCCATCATAGAAATCCATCATTGTACTCCATCTAGTACTCCATCTAGAACTCCATCTAGTACTCCATCATAGTACTTTGTAAAATGATGGACTATGCAGAATCCCCTATGATGGCTATCGAAACGTTAGTTTCACGGCCATCATAGTACTTCGCACCATGATGGCTTCGTACAATGATGGAATGACTTCGCGCAACACAATTTGCAGCCCCCCCCCCCCCCCTCCCCCCCCCCCCCCCCCCCCAGAGTGAGACTCGAATGGATAGACCCAATTCAACACCCCCAGAAAGAATAAGACCACCAAAAATTTCAAAAAAAAAATATTTTAGAAAAAGATCAGTTTTGGAAAATCTAGACCATGAAATACAGTTAATTAAGGTTTAAAAAAACATTTCTTTTGTATTTTTTGTTACTTCTGTGGTACTTTGTTACTGTCATTTGTTACTGTCATTTATTTGTTTCTGTCATTTGTTTTTGTCATTTGTTACTGTCATTTGTTTCTGTCATTTGTTTCTGTCATTTGTTTCTGTCATTTGTTCTTTGTTGGCTACATGTGTGCGAATTTAGGTGGTGGTGTGGAATAGAAATGGAGTTGCGTGGAGTTCAGAATGAAGTTCAGAAACTAATCTGAAATTGGGTTACATAAAGGAGGAATTGCTAGTAATCGTAAACTAGAGTGTTACGGTGAAATTTTTTGCTACTTCGTACTAACCACTCATCAACAGCAAGAAATTTTAATTTTACTTATTGAGCTTTTATTAAAAGAACTTGCTGTAAGTTGAAATACGGTTCGGTTAGGGGAACCTGATCGGGATTTATTTATTTATTCAGAGACTCACGTCAGTGCATAAAGTGCGCATTCCCTTCTTTCGTGATTATCTCATTAAGAAGGTAAGCATCATGGTAAGAAGTACTATGATGCTGAAAACGACGAAATACTATGATTGTGGAAACGACGAAGTACTATGGACCATGAAGAGTGACCAAAAACAAAGTCATGGTCATCATAGTATAAAGAATCATAGTCCAAAGAATCATAGTATAAAGAATCATAGTATAAAGAATTATAGTATAAAGAATCATAGTCCAAAGAATCATAGTCCAAAGAATCATAGTCCAAAGAATCATAGTATAAAGAATCATAGTCCAAAGAATCATAGTATAAAGAATCATAGTATAAAGAATCATAGTATAAAGAATCATAGTCCAAAGAATCATAGTATAAAGAATCATAGTATAAAGAATCATAGTCCAAAGAATCATAGTCCAAAGAATCATAGTATAAAGAATCATAGTACAAAGAATCATTGCACGAAGTACTATGGGGACCATTGCAAACTCCTCCATGATGGCTGCAGAATCCTCCATGATGGCTGCAACTTCTGTATCACAGCCATTATTGTACAAAGTACTATGATGGATCGGACACAGTAGACTTCATGAATTTCTATAGACAGGGCCCTGCCTATTGTGGATCTAACAGTAGTAATCTAATACTCTAGTAGTTCTCTAAATATTTAGGTATTATTTCAACATATGTCAAGTGTATATTATTATACAGGAATATATAAGTTGTACCGTGCAAGACCAAAGTCTTAAGACGGGATGCAGACACGTTTGATAGTTTTCCACTCGTCTTGTTGGGAAAACAGCTCTTGCTATTTCTCTGAGTCCACAGCCACTCACGTGCCTTTGGTCATGTGAAGGCTCACCCCAATATAAAACGACAAGCTCCTGCTATTCTATAACACCACCAAAATATACACCACCAAAAATGTTGGAACACGCGACATGTGACTGATGAACTTGAGACCAGTACATGTGTGGGTACTGCATGCTCATGCTAAGCTATCCAGATGAAACAATGTTGGGTATTGTTGAAGAAGAGACAAAGGTAGAGCTAGGGCTCTATGGGCTCCCGTCTAGCTCTCGTCTAGCTCTCGTCTAACTCTCGTCTAACTCTGAGCATAGTCTTGGAGAAGACATTGTAGTTGAGAGAGATTGATGAAGGAGAGAGATCATTTGGGAGTTCCCAGGACTAAGTATATAGAGAGGATCCCGCTCAGATCTGAGGGTATCAGTTGTGAAACAGAGATCACGAACTCACTACTTTACATAGCAATAGAGTTACAAGACAGATGACAGAACTGATTACCCAAGTCGCTCATTTGAGAGAGTTATTGCAGTCCAACTATATAACGGTTCCTGTATACCAATTGGTATATGCTAACGTTCAACAAAAAATGTATACACCACCAAAAATATACACCACCAAAAATATACACCACCAAAAATATACACCACCAAAAATATACACCACCAAAAATATACACCACCAAAAGGAGGACATACCAAGATGTCTTCCGACACCAGACCCACCAATATTAATTAGTGTAATGGTACGGATGTTCACCAATGACTTGGACTGACTTCTTCACACGTCTATGACCTGCTCATATTAAAACACTGGCCTGTATACAACACACGACGTAGCACCTTGATGTAAATCTTTATAACACCTCATGACATCTTCGACTTCATTCGGTTGAGTTTCTAAAGTCCAACCACACGTATGGTTAATGCATTTGCTCCGTCTATTACGCCGGAATATTCGTTATTCCCGGTTAACTTCCAGAAGGAAGGGATAGATTATCAGGAAACATTCTCGCCAGTGATAAGATACCAAAGTTTGAGAATGGTTTTAGCCATTGCAGTGAAGCAAAGATTGGTTATAAAACTGATGTAGAGAGTTTGAATTCACCCTATTTGAAGACACACTTGACTAAGAAACTTGTCTCATTTCCTAAATACCTGACAATCTTGCTGAGTGCGCAACTGTAATCTCGAAGTCACACACACACACACACACACACACAAATCATCGTCATCGAGTTATACTTGACTCCGTGTATTGACACATGGTTAAATTATCTAGATAGTATTTCGTGTTTAAATGTCTGGTAAATGTCTGGTAAATGTCTGGTAAATGTCTGGTAAATGTCTGGTAAATGTCATACTTAGTATGGCAATATTCATAGTCAAATTATCAGGTAAGTATGACATAGTTACTATGGTATTATGGTCAGTATGGTTAGTATATCATAATCAGTCCCACATAAAGTCAGAAACAATTAGTCATGTCACAGTCAGTTGTCGTAGTTAAATTGTAGCTAAAAATGGCATGGTTAATATGTCATAGTTAAATTGTATGGTAGTATTGTCAGATCCACCGTAGGTAGTGCTCTACCTATTTAATTATTATGGAGCCTCCCCCTCGTAATAACAGTGTCCATTGAATAAGGCCTTCTACCAGCCTTCTACCAACTCACCTCTTCTCTTGAACAGCCATATAAGCAGTTCAGATTTCGCCTTTGAGAATTCATCAAAAAGTGAAGGTAAATTAGTATTAAATATCAACAACAATCTAACAAGTATTTTGTAGTTAACGTCTCTGGTACTAGGTCATGGTTAGTGTGATTAGTATGCCATAGTTAGTATAACACAAAGCATTGATAAGGGTAGTCATGTCAAGGTCAGTATGGTCATTATGTCATAGTTAAAATGGCATAGTTAAAATGGCATACAAAAAATGTCATAGTTAAAATGGCATACAGAAAATGGCATAGTATAAATGGCATACAAAAAATGTCAAGTTATTATGACTAGTATGCCATATTTAAATTGTCATAACCAAATTGTCACAGCAAAATTGCATGGTTAGTGTGTCAGAAACTATTTTAGTCATATCATAGTTTAATTCGCATAGTCAGTGTGTCATAGTTAAATGTCTGGTTAGTATGGTCAGTATGACATAGTTAAATGTCTGGTTAGTATGTCGTAATATGCCTGGTTAGTGTGTAATGGTTGGTAACCCCTGGTCAAAATCTCTGGTAGTATGTCATAGTCAGTATGGTAGTATTCATGGTTAGTGTAACACAAAGCAGTAATAAATTAGTCATGTCATAGTTATAGTCTGGTTTAAGTTAGTATGCCATAGTTAAAGTCTGGTTTAAGTTAGTATGCCATAGTTAAAGTCTGGTTTAAGTTAGTATCCCATAGTTGTAGTCTGGTTTAAGTTAGTATGCCATAGTTGTAGTCTGGTTTAAGTTAGTATGCCATAGTTGTAGTCTGGTTTAAGTTAGTATGTCAGTCAATACTTCTGGTATGAAGGTGCCCTCCAGTTGCCCAGTTCTACATCCTCTGAAACCAGCACCGTCCACAAAGAAGAGCCTGCTGGTGTCGAGACCCTAGAAAAGTCTTCTGGACCCTTCTTCGCTTGATCTCTAAGGACCAACCTTTAGGACCCACCTTCAGGACCCACCTCTAATGAGAAAGCAGAAATGAAGTTGTGAAACTCGGAATGTTCTATCCTTGTTGGTTCTGTGTGAAAGACTTTAGTGTGGAAAAGAATGAACCAGCCACAATACTTCTGGTTAGTGTGATTTGGCTGGATTCTATAGCTAAATTGGCTGGTTAGTATGTCATAGTTAGTATGGATAGTATGCCATAGTTAAGTTGTCTGGTTAGTATGGTACTATGTCATAGTCAAATTTCTGGTTAATGCCATACTTAGTATGGTACTATGTCGTAATTAATATGTCTGGTTGGTGAGTAATGGTTGGTATCCCCTGGTCAAATCTCTGGTACTATGTCATAGTAGTATAACACAGCTTGGAATGGCTCTGGCCATTAGGATAAGGGGACACCAGCCCATATATGAAAGGCCAGGAACTCTATTACCCAACATTAGCTTTATGAAGAGCAATACCAATACCTCCTATCAATTGAAGTAGCCAAGACTCGACTATTACTGACTATTACTGACTGCGCGAGCTCCCACTATAATTAGCCTTTCCGAATCTTCTAAAATACTGTCAGGTCATCGTTCCTGAAGATCCCTTTTATTGACAAGCCCGTTCGAAGCTTAAAACCTCTTGCGAATACAGGCTAAATACCCAAGTCGCATGATACTTCTAACAGTAATAAAGTTAATCATGTCAGAAGCTATTTTAGTCATGTCATAGTTTAATTCGCATAGTCAGTATGACATAGTTAAATGCCTAGTTAGTATGTCATAGTTAAATGTCTGGTTAGTATGGTTAGTATGTCAGGTCAAGAGATCACGTGTCCTTTTACCTTTGATGGTAATCTCTGCTTTTTTTTTTGTCTTGTCTAATGTTGTCACTCCACAATTAATCTCTATTCTGTCCTCAATTTGTCCACTACTGTAACTTATCAAGTCTCATTTGTCTTATCGCACCCTCACCCCAGTCTGTCCAATCCCTCACTGTCCAATTGTCCATTTGCCATTTGTCCATTTGCCATTTTGTCCAATCCACTTTTGTCCAATCCACTTTTGTCCAATTTGTCCATTTGCCATTTGTCAATCCACACTATGTATTTACCTTTTTTAATCCCCTTTTTGCCACCATTCTACACACTGGTCACATGACACATCAGACCACCCGCCTCCTGTGCGCATAGCCGTTTCTCCGTTGCCTCATCCGCGGCTCCTGCACACAGCAGCCCAACATTTTTTCGCCTATACCATCCCTGAGATTCCATGCCCATCGGCAATCAGAAAAAGAAACGCACCCTCCTGTCATCCCCAACAATCCCAAAACAGAACAAAAAAAAGAATAGGTCTATTGGACTATATACAGGAATCGGTCAAAGGAACGGGCCGCCTGCACATTAGCACACTTTCCTATCCCCAGAAAAAAAAGATTGGCTGCCTTTTTAATGCGCTTACGCAGAAGCACCGCGAAGGAAGTCCAGGTCACGTGGTGCTCACGCAACTGCGAAACCCAACACTTCTCGCCCCTGCATACATCCCCTCTATTTAAAGGCCGCGCTCCCCCCCTTCCTTTTCTGCTTTGCTAGCTGCAAACTTCCACACCCCCAATGTCTTCCAACGCAGACGTCGATAAAGTGGATATCTTGGCGCTCAATGCGCTTGCCGCAGGTTCCAACAAGAAAAATCCCCGTGTGGTGGCGGCCGGTTTGGGTGGACGGCTCATGGGCACCAAGTCCTTGGTCGATGTTACCGCCGAGCAAATCACCAAGGACTCCGAGACCTTCATTGAGAAGGACGAGCGGGAGAGACTCAAGTACTCCAGAGAACAACATATCTCCGAGAAGCCTTGGACTCTTAGCAACTGGCACGATCACATCAACTGGTTGAATGTCATTTTGGTCGTGCTTGTGCCGCTCTACGGTGTGTACGATGCCATATACCACCCCCCACAGATGAAGACGCTTGTCTTGGGCTTTGTGCTCTATGTGTTTTCTGGTATTTCCATCACCGCAGGCTACCACCGGTTATTTGCTCACAGCTCGTACCAGGCTCACTGGTCCGTGCGTGCATTCATTGCCTTCTTTGGTGCCGGAGCTGTGCAGGGTTCCATCAAGTGGTGGGGCCACAGTCACAGAATCCATCACAGATACACCGATACCAACAGAGACCCTTATGACGCCAGACAGGGCTTCTGGTACTCGCACTTTGGTTGGATGATGACCAAGGCAAACCCAAAGAACAGAGCCAGAGCAGACATCTCCGACTTGATTGCTGACCCTATTGTCAACTTCCAACACCGTCACTACTTGCTCTTGATGATTGCCTCGGCCTTGGTGGTGCCATGTCTCGTGGCCGGCTTTGGCTGGAACGATTTCAGAGGCGGTTTCATGTACGCAGGTATCTTGAAGTACGCCGTCATCCAGCAAGCCACTTTCTGTGTCAACTCCTTGGCACACTGGATCGGAAGCCAACCTTTCGACGACAGAAGAACGCCTCGTGACCATGTGCTCACGGCGGTGGTGACCTTCGGAGAGGGCTACCACAACTTCCACCACGAGTTCCCCTCGGACTACAGAAACGCCTTGAAGTGGTACCAATACGACCCTACCAAGGTGGTCATTTACGGATTGTCCAAGCTTGGATTGACCTGGAACTTGCAAACGTTCTCGCAAAATGCCATTGAGCAGGGCTTGTACCAGCAACAGCAGAAGAAATTGAACCTCATGAAAGCCAAGTTGAACTGGGGAGCCGAGGTGTCTGCGTTGCCCGTGTGGGACCGCGCGTACTTCAACGAGATTGCCAAGAAGGAGGGACTCATTATCATCCTGGGCATTGTACACAATGTCAGTGGATTCATCAAGGAGCATCCAGGAGGTCAAGCCTTGGTGAAGGCATCTTTGGGCAAGGACGCCACCAAAGCCTTCAATGGTCATGTGTACGCCCACTCTAACGCCGCACACAACTTGTTGGCTACCATGAGAGTGGCGGTGATCAAGGACACCGAAGTCAACGGCAACACGTTTGACTTGCAGGAGCACATGATGGCTAAGAAAGAGAATTAGGGAACGAATAAATGGAACATAAATGACAGAGTAAATACTGAGTAGACCGGGTGGACTGATAGAAGAGTGGACAGAAGAGTAGACAGAAAAGACTAGACAAGATTACTGGACAAACTTACCTAGACTACTGTACAAACTTAACTAGACTACCGGACAAACTTAACTAGACTACTGGACAGACTAGGCTGGCTATACTCCTCAGCCTTATCTCAGCCACACCCCTCAGCCTTCTCCCCCTCTATACAGGATGTTATCTAGGAGTTCCGCTATAATGGGGTTCACCGTGACCCGATGAAGTTATGTGCAGGAACTTGTGATTGGCCGTCTAAGCTAAACACCAGGTCACCCAACCCCGCTCGTCTAACTCGTAACCGGACCGTAAGTCATACTAAAAGTTGGATAGTCACGTTAGAGTGGAGCTCGCCCTGCACACAGCGGACGCGGTGAGTTCCGAGGTGGTGTGATGTGTGGAAAGTGGTGCGATCCCATGCACAAAAGCCAAGCCATATGTAGGATCAGGTGATTTGCAGCCACCTCCTCCTCCCCTTATAAATACCCCTCCCTCCACCCCATTGTCTTTTTTCTTCTCATCCTTCATTTAGTCTCATCTTCTCATCCCTTCCCGTCTATTCAATTGACTCTCAACTTCTGTGAGCCTCTATTGAATTTACCCCAATCCTATCATTTATTCAACTACAGTCGATAGTTACACAATAACTACAGTCGATAGTTACACAATAACTACACTCGATAACACCCAATAACTCACTCAATAGTTACAATGGCCCTTCCTAGAACTGCTTACTCGAACTTGTTGGCACGCAGTGTGCCCCGTGTGCTTACGTGGGGTACAGGCATGGCCTTTTTCCTTGGCTGGCCACATGTGGTGATTGGTGTTTCCAACCGTGTCCACGACGCCCCAAAGATCAACATGGCTTACTGGTAGTCATGGTTACAGTTGGTTATAGGTTACAGGTTTCAGTTAGTGCAAGTACTGACACTGTATTAACTCAACATACTAAAACTAGCCTTTCGCTAGTGGTGAACTGATTACTGGTGAACTGAACACTGAGGTTCGATATCAGCAACTCATATTTATATGGTAATAATTATCTTAATGCATTATACGAATTGACTGGTGTAGTGGAACCATATTTGCAGTGCAGCGTAATGATGGATATGATATAGCCATTACGTGAAGATACATGTAAGGAGAGATGATCTCTCAGTCACTCTCTACACTACACTGCACTATACTATACTCTATACATTACTGTATACTATACTACACTATACTACACTACACTACACTACACTACACTACACTACACTACACTACACTACACTACACTACACTACACTACACTCTACACTACACTACACTCTACACTACACTACACTACACTCTACACTACACTCTATGACAATATACTACTACACTATACACTAATATTATGGTCTATGCTTTTACCCTATCTCTATACCCTATACTACACTCTATACACCATACTATACCCTACACTACACTCTATACTACACTATACTACACTATACTACACTATACTACACAATACTACACACTACACATTTTAATCCTCTCTAACAAATTGTAGTGCTAAATGCTCAGCAGCCAACAGCTGCTAATTAAAGAGCCATCAAAAACCAATGATAGTACACCTCACTTGTACAAGTCTATTTACTGTAGTAGTGTATTACTGTAGTACTCTATTTACTGTAGTACTCTATTTACTGTAGTACTCTATTTACTGTAGTAGTGTATTTAGTAGTAGTGTATGTAGTAGTAGTCTATTAACTGTAGTATGTTCACTAGTTAGGTAATTAATTACTTATCTAGTAGTAGCTACTGTAGCTAACTCTCTCTATTAGTAGTGTAGAGTATAGAATTGGGGGAGTGGTGTATAGCAGAGTGGAGTAGTTATGCAAGATCAATATCTATTGAAAAGGGTAGATTTTCTGAAGTCAAATGACTAGTACTTGAGTCACACATAAATAGATCTTGGTGATACATGTGACTAGTTCTTGAGGTTGCCCTTGATTCGTCCAAATTGCAATTACCTAAAAGATCACTAAAAGTGGTAAATTACTAGATTTTTAAAGACTACTGGTGAGTGTGTCTAGGTTCGACTTCAGTTATAGCCACGCTATACACTTGTTCAGTCTTTTTTTATGGCGAGAAGCCCCACTTCAATCCATCAATCCATCAGATATACAATTATTTCTACAGATAATGAGTATGGTTATGATCATAGTATATGCGAATAGCTTATCTTGGGAGGACATAAATCAAACCCTGGTACAAGCAGATGAGATCTTTTAGCACTATAAGGAACGTTTATCCCAAGACAATCACATGTAATTCAAGTAGTTCCTTCAGTGAGTGCTGGATGTTCTGGTTTTGTTGAAGGGAATGGCCTGCCAGTATGTAAGTAGACAGTACAATATATACAGCAAAACCTATACTGAGTGCTATGTACCCCGGGTATTAAACTAGAACCAGCAGTAGCTATTTAACTAATATTAGATACGATTACCCTATTACCATGTTCATTGGTACTGTGTATAAAACATTGAATCCAGATTCTTTGTCCATTTTCTACTACTCAAGGTGTAATCTGTTTACCATATATACCACTATAAATTATTATCTATCAGTCTATCAACCACTCTAAATTACTATCTATCAGTCTATCAACCACTCTAAATTACTATCCATCAGTCTAACAGCCACTATAAATTACTATCCATCAGTGTCTCAACCACGATTTAAAAAGCCTTATATACTTCTTCATAACTGTTCTATACACTACACTACACTACACTACACTACACTACACTACACTACACTACACTACACTACACTACACTACACTACACTACACTACAACTCTATACACTATACTTTCTGTAAGATTCAATTTGTTGTCAGGTACCCTGTTTACTGTGTTATATGTTGATGAGTCGGGCTACTCGAGTAGTTGACAACGGTCTAGTCAACCGGTTTTTGCTAGGCGCAAGGGGAAACACTCTCCACATTCCTTTCAGGTACCTCCGGCTCATCACATTTTTCCTGTACCTCGCGTTTATCCACACCCTTGACCAAGTCCAGGTTATCGTCAGCCGAGTGTGGGGCATATAACTGACTCAAACTTCAGTATCTTCCAAGCCCGACGTTTCCGCCAACACTCTAGGCACCAACTCAAAGGCCTTGGCTTAGTTCTTGATGGTGAGTTGCAACAATATACCACGGTAAATTTTAGGACATGAGGAGAAATTAAATACAGACTGAAAATATGAGTTTGTGTATGACTATGTGCAACTGTATACACCAATTGTTTGGTCCATTTGGAGTTACATATGATAATTAGACCTTTACTGCACGGTAATGTGCAGACCATCACATGCTCTGGAAGAGCAAAAGACCTAGACCCACTCGTAATGATTTTGTCGTCCTGGCACTTTGTACACTGATGGTAGAGGAGCCGCATTATGGAATGTCCATTGTCCATTAAGATTAGACAGCTTAGGCTCAAAATACCTGAATGGTTAGGCCACTACCGAAGGTGTCCAACACTATGCTACTCTATAGTATGCTAATACTACTACTCTATTACTACTACCACTCTACTACTACCACTCTACTACTACTACTCTACTACTACTACCACTCTACTAATACTACTACTATCACTCTACTACTACTACTACTATCACTCTACTTCTACTACCACTCTACTACTGCTACTACTACACCCTACACTATACTATACTCTATACATTACACTACACTACACTATGCTATACTATATAGACTATGCTATACTCTATACTATACTACACTCTACACTCTACACTATACTATACTATATACTATACTATATACTATACTATATACTATACTATACACTATGAATTACACTATAAATTACACTATGTTGAGCGTTACCATAAAGGCTCACATGGACTGGAAAGCCTATCTTGTTCTTGAGAATATCTTGTTTCTTCTTTAGAGTATCTTGTTTCTTCATAGACTGGAACGCCTGTCTTGTCTTCTTAAGAGTGTTAACAATTCTGGTACAGTGGTGTTCATTCTACTCAATGTATTCTTTGCTTGGGCCTTTTCTATAGACTAAAATAGCAGAAGAAGACCTAATACTGATTCACCTCATACAATCTCTTTCTGCGTTGGGCCCTTAAACTTCATAAACCCCATAGGTAACCATCACCTGTCTGTTATGTTCTTTAATACATTCATGCCTTACTAATACCGTTGATGGTTCCTCAAAGAGAAGAGCCAGTGGCTGTGATACGGACTTTTCGAAAGCCATCATAGTACTCCATCATTGTACGAAAATGATGGAGTACTATGATGGCCTGGCCAGTGTTACGATCGGATTAGGCTTTATAATGCCTCTATATGCAGGGCCCTGCCTATTGTGGATCTAACAATAGTAGTATGGTAGTACTAGTAATAAATCAGTAGTACTAGTAATAAATCAGTGTTACTAGTATTAAATCAGTAGTACTAGTAGTAGAGTAGTACTAGTAGTAGAGTAATAGCGCTAATGGGAGTAAAGTACTAGTATTAGACATTCCTCTTGGTACCTCGTACAATGATGGTAGAGGAGTGACCCTATGGAAAGGCCATTGTTAGGATTAGACAGTGTAGGCTTAAAATACTTCAATAGGTAGAGCACTACCGACACTATGCTACTCTACTACTACTACTCTACTACTACTACTACTACTACTACTACTACTACCACTCTACTACTACTACTACCACTCTACTACTACTACCACTCTACTACTACTACTACTACTACTACTATCACTCTACTACTACTACTAATATCACTCTACTACTACCCTACTACTACTACCACTCTACTACTGCTACTACTACACCCTAAACTATACTATACTATATACTATACTATACACTATAAATTACACTATGTTGAGCGTTACCATAAAGGCTAGCATGGACTGGAACGCCAATCTTGTTTCTTCCTATGATTATCTTGTTTTTTCTTAAGAATATCTTGTTTTTCCTTAAGAATATCTGTCTTAGCAACGATGGTTCACTAGGTGACCCTCTGTCAACTACTTAAGTAGCCCGATTCCTCCCTACGTAGCCCAAACCTCCTCTTGAGAACCATCAACAAATAAATAGAGTGATCAGCGCACCTGAATTAACAACACGAGACTACCTGTTGTACTATAAAGAGGACGTTTTTGTTTTTTTTGCTCTTTTTTTTGTTGTTGTTGAAAAACGGCGATTGAGAGCGCGCTCTGATATGAATGGCTTCAATAATATCAGGCAATCAGTTTTCCGAAACAATCAATTGTTGAAGACAATGCATTGAACAATGAAGGAAGAATCCCCAGATATAAAATGGGGCGGTGGCACCATTTTATGATTAGATAATTTCAATCAACATCAACTGCCGGAGACATACCAAGATGCCTCCAAGAACCAGACCCACCAAAAGACCTCGTATTGGTAATACTTCAATGGACTCTGACAACTCTTCTTCTCCTACTCCTGAAGTAAACACTCCTCCTAAAAGTGTTTACATATCTTGATGAGAGTATGAGGTCAATGTCCTACAGTATGAAACATCCTCTGGATGTTACACCCTGGTTAATTACCGGAGCTCCTAGTGCTGCGACCGTCCTTGCGGATCTGGCGTTATATGATCTACAGTTGATGCTCCTGCATATAGCCCCTCTCTTGCTCCCAGTGTTGCAGCCAATGGTTATGCCCGAACCCAGAGGGGTTTCACGGTGTGTTTCGTTTTTATGCAATGTTTGAATGTGAAACAAGCCTGAAACACCACCAAATTATTACCTGGTCTTTTTTTGGATTTCTAAGGTCTCTTCTCTGTACGTATTTCCACTTTTCCTGGGTGCAGTCCCTCCTCAGCAAAAGTGGTTTCCAAAACATTCCTTTGGGAATCAAAACTGAAAAAAAAAAGAGATGGAATTGCCCCTTTGGGTAATTTCCATTAAGCAGCCTCTACGTATGTGCACTTCTGAAACATCACTCAAACTGTACATCTTTGGAGTGGAATTGAGTGGAGGGGTGGTTGTATACAGGAACAACAGATATGCCGAAGAAGTCAGTCCAAGTCAATCCATTCTACCACTTCACTAAAAATATTGATGGGTCTGGTATCGGGAGAAGACGTGTTTAGTGTAGAAGGTGATTTCGAGACAAAATAAGGACCATTTCTGTGCTTCCATCCACACCTACGCTCCAAGGTACCCATCTTTGAGTGTGCCTATACTGAGAGCATATTCACCTTCTTCCAAATAAAATTCAACAGTGTGTGAAGGTCCAGAGTCATAGTACCACACACTGAAATTAGCTCCATATTCTGAAACCATTTCTCCAGAGAGGGAAAAAATTGCAACGTTGGTTACAACAAAGATCGCATATGGCACATTTTCAGTCACTGATGGCGATTTCAGTTCACTTTTTTTCAGAACCACCTTAGCTGCTTCCCGAGATACTCCTCTTCCATCAGTTGATATATATTTGGTGGTGTTATAAAGGAGCGGGAGCTTGTCCTTTTATATTGGGTGTGTCACGTGACTGTGGTCGATATAATTCTAGCATCACATGCTTTAGTTATCATAGTAGTTCATTTATCTTTAGATTCTGTTTTCTCAACAACACATGTAGATTAGACAACACATGAAAACCAGGTGACCACAGATTACTATGAAGTAACATCTGTTCATACTATAAGACTCTGTCCTCATGGTCTCTTCAAGATTTGTAAGCGCTTCTCAAACACTCCAGGAGAAGTGTTTACTTCAGGAGAGAAGAAGGTGTGGAGATGTCAGTGTCCACTGGAGTTATCAGTCCGAGGTCTTTGTTCTTTTGTTGGTCATTTGTTGGTCATTTGGTGGTCTTTTGGCGGGTCTGGCTCTTGAAGGCTTCTTGGTATACCTCAGACATATGTTTTTTAATTGACTGCTCTTCTTTCGAGTAGGAAAGATGGAGGTCATTCAAAAGATGGATATGGTCAAGACTCCCTTACATATATGGGAGGTCTACCTTCACATTGCAGGCGGTTGTAGTAACCACAGGGGCATATGAAGAGCTGCTTCTTGTCACCTCGCTAGCCTTGGAAGCCATGAAGTCTGAGGGCCCACTCACCTTGTTACCATTTTTCAGCAACAGCTGCAGATTACTTACCTCTGCATGTACCCTGTCAGACCGAGCATGTGATGAACGAACTTTGCAAGCGAACTTGCCCAGGGATTTCTTATTGAACTGGCCTCCCTTGTGGCCACGTCGAGTATATTGTCTCTTGAAAGAACTGGAATAAGGTCTTTTTTTCAGAGACAAGGTAGCCTGCTTGGGGGTAGTCTGTTTAGACAAGGTAGCCTGTTTAGACAAGGTAGCCTGTTTAGACAAGGTAGCCTGTTTAGACAAGGTAGCCTGTTTAGACAAGGTAGCTTGCCTAGGGTTGGGAGAACACGGTGGCCAAAGCGAGGTTACCTGGTCATTTGATGGAGCACGTCTCTTAGACGGACGTTCAATCAAGGCATTAATACTCTTGACATCCTCGAGAAAGCCAGGAAATTGCCTCTCAATGGAGCCAATGCCACGAGTAAAGGCGCAAAAGTGGTTGTAGAAGTCTTTCTTCATACCTTCAGCCACTAGCGGTGTCAAGACGGAAGAGACAATACCACAGATTGTCTGACGAGAGTAGCCATAAGCTACCAAAAATTTGATTAACGGTAAGACTGCACCCCGATTGGCACGGAAGTAATAATCACGATATGCAGCACCATATGAATAGGTCTTGTTTGCAAATTCCGCCTTGATTAAATTTGGAATGACCACAGTATCCATGATGTATTTCGAAATCGTTCTATGACCATGTAAAGACGCAGTGGGATAACAAAGGTAGACAAACTTGGAGAATTGACGATCCAAGTGTCTTTGTAACATAGAGATTTCATCAGCCAGACCGGCAAAAGATCCACTAAATCCCTCTGGGGCTGTCTGACAATAGATTTCATGAACATCAGACAACAGAGGAAAATACTCCATCATCAAATAGTAGAGCTCTGGGGTTCTCATACCATAGTGGGGTCCAAGCTGAACGGGAAGAACGGTTTTGTAATCTTGCAAACTTATTACCTGTAGATGACTTAGCTCGATATGTGCCTTGCCCAAGGGTCCGTCAGGTGGTCCTTCCAATAACCAAGGAGTACAGTCCAGAGTGACGTACTGGCTGCTGGACATAAAGTTCATGGTCTCATCAAGATAGGTAAAAAGTTGAGGAGTGAAATGAGGGCTTGTTGTGATGGGTCTGGGAGTAGAGGACATTTTGATATGCTTCTCACAGACGATATCCTGGTTAATTAACACTAGGATTGGGGCCAGACTCCCAACTTATATAGTGTCTGAACTCTGCTAAACTTTCAACATAAAGATATTATGCCGGAGCTGAACCTTCATCAAGAATCACCGAGAAGAAGCATAACACATTCTATACTTTTTTAGAAAGAGTGCACCTTTTTTTTCAGGAATGACCAATCATCACTCATTCACAACAACAGATAGAATCAAGCCAGGTCCTCAGTAAATGTCAGTACCTCTGCACTAAAATATTGGGGTGGACGTTCACATGACCAAAGTCACACGAGCAAAGTCACAAGAGCAAAGTCACAAGAGCAAAGTCACATGACAAGTTGGAGGCCCCCTTCAATCTTCATTGTTCTGTGGTCTCTCTCACTTTTCCTTATCAGAGCCTAACAGTTTGCAGCTTCACTAGGAGACAAGAAGTAGAAATCTAAGAGAGACTTCAAGGCATTAGAAGATTAGTTCTGACTTATGAAGAAGCTCTGGAAGCAGCCGTAAAGCCATTTGCACAGTATATCGACGTTCAGAACCTTGGTGTCGTTGAACAACTGTAATTTAAATGGCTTGACCTTATCAGAATCTCTGAAGACTAAATAATCATTGGTCTGATGAAAATGTCGTGGTAAAGTCGCTCCTCACTAGTGATCTTGCCATTTGCGAGTGTGAGTTCGGGTACCGGAGGAAGATAGTGCTTGCTAGGAGAAAGCATCAGATAAACAGCAGGTGCTATCCACGGCCCTGTTTCTCAATAGCAGGGTCCAAAAAAAGAAGGTGTGTCAGAGTCCAAAAGGATGGGTTTAGAGCCCAAAAGGATGGTTTTAGAGCCCAAAAGGAGTTTGACTCTAACATGAACTAATACTCATGCTATAACTTCACATTGAAAGTTCAGTGCAAGAAGCGCAAGATGTCAATGGCCCGTTTGTCTCTGACTCCGTACCACCAAGAGTATTCCTAATAGTGGTCCTATGTTTAGCAAAAGACATTATTCCACCAGCAGTATTTGAGAATTATGGTCTTGGGTTTGGTTTTGGCTCACTTTCTTATAATAAGATTCTATTCTGATTCCAAAACAAACCCAAACACACGAAAACCCGTACACCACACAATTCAGAATTCTTAGGAACCAACTCTTCTCATCCCATCTTCTAGCGTCGGTCTTATATTTACCGAAAAGTCAAATGATGGATGAATCTATTGATCAAGTGGATAATCAAAGAAGCATATCGAATGAGGTATCTCGGAAGTGTCAGCAAGATTGTTAGAGGCATTGGCTGACCATAAAATGTCCATCACAAAACCATCGGCTGGCCATTCAATGAGCCAAACCAACAAGGTAATCAACCAACAGTCAATCAATAAGGGTAACCAGAAATCAGATAGCCATCAATAGCCATCGGGCCAGAAGTGCCATTCAATCGACCAGATTAATAAAACAACCAATCAATCATTAAATAGTCATTTTCATCGGTAACCATCAACAAATAAGCATCATTGATTATTTTTTTTTGTTGGTCTGTTGAGAAAAGGCTCAGAGGCTTGTTAGACTTTGACAAGAGCTTATGACTATCGGTCTATATATTGAACGTCTTCATTGCATCCTAAAGTTCATCATGGTTTGAATGAACCCAAAATGATCGAGGAAAAATGATCAAGGGAGAATAGTCGAGGAACTCCCTGATTAGTCCAACTGGAGGAAAACCCACTGTTATATACACCGGGTGTATGAAATCCTGCACAAACATGAAACATGAAACATGTGTAGTATGCTGGTGTTTCCCGACTGGGATACCTTACATCTCAGTATCCGAGTTGGAATTCGTTTCCTAACACTCATAGCTGTCTCTCAGGTCCCTCAGTCACGTGTGTGACTGAGGACATGTGAAGGCTCACCTTAATATAAAAGGACAAGCTCCCGCTATTTCATAACACCACCAAAATAATACCACCGAAAAAAGATCCACCAAAATCAATCAGTGCAGAGGTACTGATGTTAAGTGAGGACCTAGCTTGATTCTCTTCAGAGAGTAACACCTGCATGTAAAACCTGTTTCAAGTTTATACAGCATTGAATACACCTAGGCCTGTGTAATTCTAGAAACATGAATCATGGCTTAAAGATAGGTCTAGGGTAATTTGAGCCCATCCCAGTGGCAAAAGAAAAAGACGTATCAAATGAAAGGAGTAAATGAGTGAAGAAAAAAAGCAGTGGAGATACTCAGGGGGGAGGCGGCCTTATATACATTTTTTCTCACCCCGCCCTGTTTATTTGCAGCCACCATGTATGCAGGAGTGGCGAACAGTGCGACATATATAAGGAACCGCACCCCCCCTGTTCCAAACATGAGGGAGAAAAAATTGGAGTACCATTTGAGGAGACCTTTTAAAAAACTGGATGATGTACTGGTGTGTCACAGAATAAAGCAATATGTTGTCAATGGTTTAATGGTTACTGCTCTATAACTATGCGGCTACTACTGACTACTACTGACTACTACTGACTACTAATTCATGGATACTGCCGACTACCAATGTCTACTTTGCGGCTACAGCTGGCTACAGCTGACTACTGACCAGTAATGACTAGTAATGACTAGTGGTGACTGCTAATGACAACTGACTACTGCTTTATGGCTACAGCTGACTGCTACTGATACAGCTTACTGATTAGTGACTACATCTTACATACTTTACAGCTTAGTGATGGCTTAGTGGTTCTTAGTGTCGGTGACCAAATTCTCCAAGCCGACTGCTTATTGGCTACTAGTTCCTGTTGGCTGACTATTGACTACTTACAACCAATTCTGACACTGTCAACTCACTGATGACCATATAAAGCGGGGTTTTCATCCCCTTGGACTAACCAGGCAGTTACTCGACTATTCTTTCCTTGACTATTCTGGGCTCAATACAAACCATGATAAACTTCAGGGCGTAGGAAATACGTTGAAAATGTGGACCGACAGTCCGAAGCTCCTATTGGAGTCTAATATGGCAATGGTGGCCTTTACAGAATGGTGGCCATCAAAACATGAATTTCCCCAACACCAGTACAGCAAAGAGCACAAGAGTCGGGATCACTTAGCTGTGGTGCAGGGTTAGGGGGTTTGAGGTTGTAAAAACGTGACCTATTGTGAAATACATGAACACAACTGCCAGTGTCCCACAGAACCATGGAGTCCTAGAAATGAATACGTGAAAATTCAGAGTTCACATAATGGTGGCTAAACCCCGGCGTCTAAATTGAACTCTGAACAATTCTGATTTCTTAGGAATGTGAAAGCTTCTCGTTGGCCTTGGAAGCAACGGAGCCAATGACTCTTCCAATCAACGGGCCAATGACTCTTCCAATATACTTTAAGTGGGCAAAGGAGAAATGGAACTGTGGGGATCCAAGCCAAGTCACAGAAAAGACTACAGAAAACCACATTTCTTAAAATCTTTCTATTAAATATCTATATATTGCCTTTAGCTTGAGGTTCAGCTGCTTGAACTCACTTTGGGGTCCACAAAACACCAGGCCAGTGGTTCAGTGGGGTTGGTCTCTTGAAAAGGGTCCCAAAGTTTGGGGCGGGTCTTGGAAGGTTCCCGGAGTTGCGAGGGGCACTTGGAAGGGTCCCAAGGCAGCGCATGAGAATGGTTCGTCAGAATACTCAGAGAAGAGCTTCCGAAGCCAAGGTCCATGGTCAGCTGCGAAACAAAGCTGCTCTTCTGGGAGAGCTTGGACTCCAGCTCCAGTTCCAGCTCCAGTTCCTCCAGCTTCTCCATTATAGGTTGCAAAGTGGTTTGGAACTTGGGGTGGGATCTCGAACGGAGCTTTGTGGGGAACCTTGTTTGGAATTTCGAGTTGTTGGCCACATCCAAGGCGCTTCTCAAAGTGCCCATATCAAAAGGTGGGCTGTGACACTCCATGGCAGTGTCTTCCATGGCATCTTCGGTGCACTCGGGCAGAGAAGAGTCGAGGTCCAAGTCGAGGTCCAAGTCGAGGTCCAAGTCAAGGTCCAAGTCAAGGCTATCAGCGTCAAGATCGGCAGGCAAAAACGATTGGACTAGCGGAGCGAGAGCAAGAGAAAACTGCCAGGCGTTCCAGTCCAAAGGAGTCTCCAAGGAAGCGTCCAAGGGAATATCCAAGGAAGGGTCGAAGGGGATATCCAAAGGGATGTCCTCAAGGTCGGAATCGGAGTCTGGAGCCTGGTTGGAGGATTTCCATTCCTTGAGTTTCCAGGGGCTCAAGCCAGGACAAGCCAGAAAGGCCAGAGAGGCCAGGAAATCCAGAGATTCTAAGATTGAGGAGAAGTCGGTTTCCATTGGCGTATCGCAGTTGACAAGCTGGTCAAGAAAGCTACTGGGGTCAGGGGCCTGCATTGCAAAGTTAAGACTTGGAAGCTAAGGTGCGATCTGTTGAGTAGGTCTGAGGAATTAGAGTCTGGTCTGAGAGTCTGATTTGAAATTCTGAATCTAAGTCTGAGAGTCTGAGTATGAGAATTAGAGTTGATAAAGTGAGTTAGAGGTGAAGTCAAAACTGGGGATAACGCGGGGCTTATATAGTGCGGCCGCAGACTACAATCTCGTTTCTGGTATGGGCCGACCACTAACAAATTTATGGTGCCGACTAAAAACAAAGGACATACGAAAAAGGTATACTGAGAAGGCATACAAAAAAGTCATAAAAAAAGGCATACGAAAAAGGCATACAAAAAAGGCATATTGAAAAGGCATACAACAGACAGAAAATTGACTGCGAAAAAATGACATACAGAAAAATGACTGCGAAATAATGACATACAGAAAAATGACTGCGAGATAATGACTACAAAAAAGACATACCCCAAAAATGACTACAAAAAAGACATACCAAAAAAGGAATCTCAAATGGCATATATCAAATCCTACCATACATAAATTTCTGGTGGTCGCGGGTGCAGCAAAAAAGAAAAAGAAGAGGAAGAGGAACCATGGCATACATAAAAAGCTGGTTCGGGAGAAGCATGTTTTTAAAAGATGCACCGATAACTTTCGGCATGAATACGGGATTCTGCAATGTGGAACGTGGATTCGAGCTTCGTTCAATGCACTGTATGACGTGTCTGTGTCATCTCAGTCTGATTTTTGAAATACTAATGTGGTCCATACTAAGTCCATATTAAGTTCATACTGACTCTATACTAACTCTATACTGACTCCATAATAATATGGTCTAGTCATACTAGCCATACTAATGAGTCTAGTCTATGATAGTGTAGGTTAGTCATACCGTTAGTCATATCGTTGGTCATTGTCTAGCCATACTAGTGTGTGCAGTGTCCATGCTAGTCTATACTCCATGCTAGTACTCTATCCCTCATTCTGTACCCTCTGTACCCTCTCTATACCCTTGTTTTTATCTATAGTGTTTTCCTACTCCCCTCTAAACACTCTAGGCCATGGACTACCTTGACCACAGATATACAGGTATAAAGGAATGACAGAGATACAGTTAATGATAGACAGAGATACAGTTAATGATGGACAGAGACGGATAGTAACTATCAATTCCCGGCCAAGCCAAACGGCCAAGCCAGACTGCCAACGAGAAATATAAAAGTCAACGACTCCCAGTGCTTGAGTTAGCAGTACTTGACATTGGTAGTAGTTGAGCAGTACTTAACATTGGTAGTAGTTGAGCAGTACCTGAGATTAGCTAAATTCAAGAACATACCAATATCTTCCATCTTATTCTATACTCACTCCACCATATTCTTCACTCGCTCCACCATATTCTTTACTTGCTAACAAGTGAGCCGTCGAACTGGATTTGACTCCCAAAACCAGTCTAACAATGTCTCTTAGAAGTATAAATATAGTCTAGGATAGTGTAGTATACATAATACAGTCTAGGACAGTGTAGTATACATAATACAGTCTAGGATAGTGTAGTATACATAATATAGTCTAGGATAGTGTAGTATACATAATATAGTCTAGTGTAGTATACAAAATATAGTCTAGTGTAGTATACAAAATATAGTCTAGTGTAGTATACAAAATATAGTCTAGTGTAGTATAGTATAGTATAGTGTAGTATACAAAATATAGTCTAGTGTAGTATACAAAATATAGTCTAGTAGTGCAGTATACATAATATAGTCCAGTATAGTCTATTATAGTCCAGTATAGTATAGTATAGTCCAGTATAGTATAGTATGTATAATGTAGTAGAGTAGGGCAGAGTAGGGCAGAGGGGAGCAGAAGGGAGTAGTATAGTATAGTATAGTGTAGTACATTACAGTATAAATCCATCCAGTGTAGTATAGTATAGTAAAGTGTAGTATAGTGTAGTATAGTTTAGAGTACATTTGGTCTAGTGTAGTATAGTCTGATATAGTCCATTATACAGTAGTATAGTCTAGTATAGTCTAGTATACAGTAGTATAGTATGATATAGTCTATTATACAGTAGTATAGTCTAGTGGTGTAGTATATTCTAGTCTAGTCTAGTCTAGTCCAACACTGGTTTAGTGTAGTATAGTATAGTTAGTGTTAGATTCTTGTAAGTACGTTTATTACCTAATCGAAACTATATTCGCTGATGATAGCTTAGGAAGAGAGTCGGCTGTCTTTAAGTCTGCCGGAATGTAGCCGAAGGGGTGTAGTAACGGTGAACCGAGAAGGGGCGTATCCCGATTGACTGGGCACGTGACCTCAAGCCCTACATGGTTTGTATTCCACCCATCGTGGATCTAACATAGTGTAGTGTAGTATACAATAGTAGTCGAGTAGTGTAGTATAGTATACATTAGTGTAGTAGTGTATAGTATACAAAAGTATAGTGTAGTATACAATAGTATAGTGTAGTATAGTATAGTATAGTATAGTATAGTATAGTATAGTATAGTATAGTATAGTATAGTATAGTATAGTATAGTATACAATAGTAAAGTGTAGTATCTCAGCTGACGAGGGGCAAGCCATGGTAAACGAAATACAATAGTATAGTGTAGTATACAATAGTAGTCTAGTAGTGTAGTATACATAATATACTTTATTAGTGTACAATAGTATAGTAGTGTAGTATAGTATACAATAGTATAGTGTAGTATACAATAGTAGTCGAGTAGTGTAGTAGTGTAGTATACATAATATACTTTAGTAGTGTTACAATAGTAATCGAGTAGTGTAGTATAGTCTAATGTAGTATATGTTAGACTCTTGAATACATCTAATACTTGAAGTTATGTTCATTTTGATGGAGTCCCTAAATGGAAATCCGGCTGATTATTAACTAACCTGTGAATTCCGGAGAAGTGGAGCAACGCGGTCAAACGCTATGTCAAGAGGTAGGTGAATGGATGAGTCCAAGTTACGAGGTAGGTAAATGGGTGAGTCATTGGCATTCGTAAGCTCAAACGATACTATGGGTAGTGTGTCTACCAATTTGAGGTGTAACATATAGTGTTGAGAGTTTCCATAAAGACTTGCATAGACTGGAACGCTTATCTTGTTTCTTCTTATGAGTGTCTGATACAGTAGTGCTCATTGTTTCTTGATACAGTGTTTTCCAAAACTTTTCAAACCAGGGCGACAAAAGGGTTTCATACTTCTTTGCATAGTCATTAAACCAACTGTCGTAATGTTTCACACCAACCTTCATCAGAATTCAATATTCTGAACTGTTAAATCTGGAGGATTGCCTCATATGTAGTACATTTGGGAGACATTTGGGAGTCTTGCAATATCAATCAAGGCTCAAGACGGACGAAACTGAAGTGGAAGGGGTACGATACTTTTTGAATGATTGGTATACTTCATTTTGCTAGTGTGGTTTGAATCGTTTTATCGCGCGGGTTTGAATAGTTTTGAAAAACACTGTAATCAATACTTGTGTGGCGACGTATATTAACTAGAATCTCTGTCTTGTATCAACTAGAATCTCTGTCTTGTATCAACTAGAATCTCTGTCTTGTATCAACTAGAATCTCTGTCTTGTATTAACTAGAATCTAATTCTACAACCCTAAAGTACTACTAAATATAAGTTTTAGGACACTCACTAGTAAACCTGAGGTTTGGCCAAAAATCAGGTTCGACCTTAAAACCGGGGTTTCTTGCATGTAAACACATTGGTACGCCAAATCACAGAAACACTCGTACACCAAAACCTCACAAACCCGTACACCAGGCTACCCCAGCAGAAAAAGGCCCAACGCAAGAGACCTTTTTTTCCATGGTACGGAACTCAAAATAAGTTTGGTGGAATCCTGGAATTCCGGACTTTACAATGCATATTTTACTAGTTGAAAATATGTTTGTGGTGGATTTTAGGAGGTCCTTTAGTTGGGCAATTCCCGCCGCGGCCCTCAATCCCGGCCAAGTCCGGCCAAGTCCGGCCAAGTCCGACCAAGTGATGGTATACCATGAAACGATCAGTGCTCATAATCACACACCATATTGGTATGCCAAAAAAAAACTCTCTGTCTTGTGGTCTGTTTCAATTCTCCTCTACCATGAGCGAGATCCCCTCTTTATATACTCCTATGACTCTGACCCCAAGACCCGGTTTGTATTATTCGTTTGCACATATACACTCCTCGGAACCTTGAGACTTGTCCCTTCATCCAATTCCGTGTTGAGAAAACAGCTCTTGCTGTTTCTCTGATACCGCAGCCAGTCACGTGACTTTGGTCATGTGAAGGTTCACCTCAATATAAAAGGACAAGCTCCCGCTATTTTATAACACCACCCAAAAATATATACACCACTAAAAGGAGGGCATACCAAGATGTCTCCCACACCAGACCCACCAATAATAATTAGTGTAGTGGTACTGATGTTCACGAATGACTTGGACTGACTTCTTTACATTCCGCTGTACTGCAGGTACCACCTTCCTCCATACACGGGTCGGGACTTCTCACAGTTCAACAATACGGACATGCAGTCACAGGGAACATGCAGTACTTCCGGAAAGTACCTGTTCTTCATGTTACAGCACTTGCACCCATTTTGTCTATCAATTAACCAAAAAAACGACAGCTGCAGGACTCGAACCTGCGCGGGCAGAGCCCAAAAGATTTCTAATCTTTCTCCTTAACCGCTCGGACAAGCTGCCGGCGTACGGATTCATAAATGTTCTAGTTTGTTTTGATCCATCTCTTAAACGTGGCTTTAGAGTAAAGGTTCTTGAAGGTACTAAGTGGAATTTCCAGAACAGAGTGTAATCTGGGTGACTTAGTACGAGCTGAGGAACGAGGTATATGCCGGAGACTGCAACAAACTGAAACAATCTAACAGTACTCCAGATTCCTGGACTGAGTAGGAATAACTAATCACTTGATTCTGTTCCTAATCTTTATCCACGAAAGGCAAGACACTACCTATAAAGGCTGTCTGATCGTAATAATGTGATACGGCAGTTGCAGCCATTATAGTGGAGTTTGCAATAGTCATAGTGGATTCTGCAATGGTCACCAATAACTAATAACCAGAACCAGAACCAGAACCAGAACCAGAACCAGAACCAGAACCAGAACCAGAACCAGAACCAGAACCAGAAATAGAAATAGAAATAGAAATAGAAATAGAAATAGAAATAGAAATAGAAATAGAAATAGAAATAGAAATAGAAATAGTAATTCCTAGATCCTTCTACGTTGGTTCATACTGGTCTCTATTATCTGTCTTATTTACTACTTACATCCTCTTCTGCGCATCCATCTCATGGAACAAGTCCCCTGGGTTGACGACATTCAATATGTCATCCTGGTGTTTCCTGCGGTCCAACTGCCTAGTGGAGTTTGTAATGGTCACCATAGTACTTCGTACAATTATGAATTCGTACAATTATGAATTCGTACAATTATGAATTCGTGCAATTATGGCTTCTCACAATTATGGCTTGGTACAATGGCTTCTCACATAATGGATCATTGTTCTAATGCAGAGTTTCGGTGTCGCGTTGTCTCAAATTTATCTTACTGATTACTGTCTACGGTCTGTGGTAACTGTTACTACTTTCTACTATAGTATAGTGTATATAGTGTTTTTCAAAAGTATTCAAACCAACGCAGCAAAACGATTTAAACCACACTAGAAAAATTAAACGAACCAATAATTCAAAAAGTTTCGTGCCCCTTCTACTTCAGTTCCGTCTGTTTTGACCCTTGACTGGTACTGCAGACTTCCAAATGTCTCCCAAATGTAGTACATATGAGGCAATGCTCCAGATTTAACATTTCAAAATAATGAATTTTAATGAATGTTGAGTGAAACATTACGCCATTTGGTTTGTAAGACTGTGCGAAGGGTACGACACATTTTGAATTATTGGCTTGTTTAATTTTGCTAGTGTGGTTTGCATAGTTTTGAAAAACACTGTACCGTGCAGTGTTCTGAATTTTGTATGGCTCTATATCTTTACGCGTCTTGCGTCTTGCGTCTTGTGCGTCTTATGCGAAAACATATAGCGGTTGCCATTCGCCTTGAACCATTGGACCATTACACGGAACTGATATTCACTATTCTAGTATTTAGAATTACTGCATTAGGAATCCAATCTACTACTACTATAGGAATAGACAATACTACTTTACTAATACTGGCTACTACTGATACTGACTACCACTACTGCTATATTATGATACTGACTACTACCGGGCGTTTAGTACACCGGACATTCAGTACACCAGAGGTTCTGTACATTTAGTGAATCACCACTCCTCTCAATGTATTTGTTTCTGACCACAGTACTGCAATATTACAGTACTACTACACTAATACAGTACTACTACACTACTATATTACTGTCTGACTGGTTGTACCAAATTTGCTACTACTATTAGCGAGATATCTTTCGGGATTTCTATCACATCCTTTTCTGGGACCTCTGATAATTACTCTATTCCACACTTTGGTTATGGAAAATTTGCTCTTGCAGCTTCTAGTCTGCCACATATACACATTCCCAAATAGTATTTTGCTCCAGCCGGCCACAATCACATCCTTCAATTCATGATATTAACGAACTCTGAAACTGCTATACTGACTACTACACTGATACTGACTACTACACTGACTACAGTGTTTTTCAAAAGTATTCAAACCAGCGAGGCAAATGTTTCGAATCACACTGGCACAATTGAACAAAAGGTCACTGTACAATTTGTCCTATCTAGTAATGTATCTTTTAAGTAATAAATAGTTCACCTATTCTGTTTTAGAGCATCCTTTTTTTACCAGATTAAGATTCTCCTTGAATATTTGGCAATTTATGGAGTGGTGGTTTTGGTAATAGTGGAAAGAAGTACGAGACCGGAACTCAATGGTGGTCACGTGACCATATAAATCAGGGCACGTTTAAAAGGCCACCACCAAGCCTTTTTAACTACCAAAATATGCATTGTAAAGTCCGGAATTCCAGGATTCCACCAAACCCACTTCTCTTTCCGTAACATAGAAAAAAGGTCGTTTGCGTTGGGCCTTTTTCTGCTGAGGTAGCCGGGTGTACGGGTGTTTTGGGCGAGCCAATTCCGGGGTAGCCCTTGATTGAAACTGCAGACTCCCAAATGTCTCCCAAATGTAGTATATATGAGGTAACCTTCCGGATTTAACATTTCAGAATAATGAATTCTAATGAAAGTTGGTGTGAAACATTATGCCATTTGGTTTAATGACTATGCAAAGGAGTATGAAACACTTTTGTCGCCCTGGTTTGAATAGTTTTGGAAAACACTGTAGTATAAATTAGTGCTATAGGAGTGTAGTATATAGTAAACGTGAATAGTGTCAGATCCGCCATGGGTAGTGATCGATCTATGGAGGTATTATGAAGTCTCTCTGCCCGATACTAACAAAGGCCAGGATATATTATGGGATGTATTATGGGATGTATTATGGGATGTATTATGATTTTTTCTATGGCCATCATAGTATTTCGTACCATGATGGCTTACCATGATGGCTTACCATGATGGCTTCACTGTTTCTTCAATTGTTATATAAATCGCACGGATTCATCTTTCTGAGGAATCATCAACGAACAAAATAGATAACTTAGTACATAACGTTCAACAAAAATCTAACATTTAGTGGTAGAACAATACATTATAGCAGTATAGTAGTCAAAATCGGGATTAACAGGTCTCCCCTTATGTTTGCAGTGTACCATTGAGATGTACCAACAGTCGCAGAAAAAGAGGGCTTTGTAGAACAATTTGGATGCAACCTAAGCAGATTGAACGTGCAATGATTTGAGAAACACCACCAACCCTGTACTAGCAGGTGATCTGAATTAGTAGTAGGTGATCTGAATTAGTAGTAGGTGATCTGAATTAGTAGCAGGTGATCTGAATTAGTAGTAGTTGATCTGAATTAGTAGTAGGTGACCTGAATTAGTAGTAGGTGACCTGAATTAGTAGTAGGTGACCTGAATTAGTAGTAGGTAGTATGGTATAGTAGTAGGTGGTATGGTAGTAGATCATGAGGCATTAAGAAATATCAGAGTGACAACATAGCGACCTCGAAATATTCTATATCAATATGAAACAGTGTATAATATGAAACAGTGTATAATATGAAACAGTGTATAGTATGAAACAGTATAGCAGATAAGCCGTTTCGGTTCCTCTCTTTAAGGAACCATCAGCGAACATGGTTTAGTAACGCATAAATGTATTAAAGAGCATAATAGAAATTAATAGGTATAACAAAATTTTTAGATAATAATTAATTAATTGGGAATCTAAAAAGGTAAATCTAAATTATTACGAGTTAATTAAAACTAGAACTACACTGTTTTTCAAATCTATTCAAACCAACCCGGCAAAACAGTTCAAACCACTCTAGCAAAATTAAACAAACCAATAATTCAAAAAGTTTCGTACCTCTTCGCACAGTCTTTCAAACGAAATGGCTTATTGTTTCACGCTAACTTTCATTAGAATTCAATATTTTAAATCTTACATCTGGAGGTTTGTCTCATATGTATTACATTTGGAAGTCTTGCAGTACCAATCAAGGGTCAAAACGGACGCAACTGAACTGGTTTCTTTGCTATTTTGTATACAAAAATGTTTTGAGTTGTTAACGAATTTTTTTGAAATACTGGTTTGTTTAATTCTTCTATTGTGGTTTGAATCGTTTTGCTGCGCTGGTTTGAATAGTTTTGAAAAACACTGTATTGTATTGGTAGTGGAGTAGTGGAGTAAACATACTGAAACACACTTGAAACAACTGAACAACTGAAACACACTTGAAACACACTTGAAACAACTAAAACACACTTGAAACAACTGAACAACTAAAACACACTTGAAACAACTGAACAACTAAAACACACTTGAAACAACTGAATAACTGAACAACTAAAACACACTTGAAACAACTGAATAACGGAACAACTGAAAAGTTGGAGTTCTCAGAATTGGTGTTTCTGAGTGGAGTGTGGATTTGGTGTGGGGTATTTTTGGTGATACACTGGGTCACGTGCGCAGACCTTAAGTCTCGGTCGCGTGCTTCGTCTCTCCCACCCATGAGCAACTCCTTCAAGCCCGTCAGCGAGGTGCTCTCCAGCCTGCATAAGAAGCAATCCTTCTCCGATATTTATGGCGAGCCGGAGAATTTCCTTGAAATTGAGGTATGTTTTTTTTAGTGTTTGCAGTGTTTAGCGTTATCGTCCACCCACATCCACATCCACATCCACATCCATACATCCCGTCTTCGTCTACCCCCAAATCTGTCCCAAACTTCCGTTAAACTTCAATCCAAACTTCAGTCTACCATCCAGTCTGCTCATACATCTATTCAAAAGCTTATCGGTTCAAAAGTTCATCCCTTCAAAAACCCATCCATCAAAAACCATCCATCAAAAACCCATCCATCAAAAGCCCATACATCCATACATCCTGGACTCGATTCCTCGTGCTCCATGGCCTTTCATCCTACTGTCATCCTAATTCTTCGTTTGTTCGTCTGTTCCTGTTTCATCTGTTTCATCTGTTCCATTAGTGTCATTATCATTCCCTTGGTTCCATGTTCATGGTGTTCATAGGGGTGAATTAGTGTTCATTACCATCTATTCTTGTCATTGTCATTGTCATTACCATCTATTCTTGTCATTGTCATTGTCATTACCATCTATTCTTGTCATTATCATTGTCATTATTGTCTATTAGTGGTTTATTCTTCCATCTGTTTCATTCTTGTTCATTATCTCCATTCATTCCATTAGTTCCAAGAGTGTTTTACTAGCGTTTTACTAGTGTTTCATTCGTTATATTGGTTCTATAGTTCCAAAGTTCCAAAGTTTCAAAGTTGCATAGTTCCATAGCTCCAAAGTTCCATAGTTCCATGGTTCCAGTCGTTCCAGAGTTCCAAAGTTCCAAAGTTCCATAGTTCCATGGTTCCAGCCGTTTCAAGATCGTTACTAGTCTTCATTATTATCTGTTCTTGTCTATTGTTGCCTATTTGTGGTTCGTGGTTATCTTTGCAGTGAAGCAAGGTTTGGCAGTAAGACAGATATGTGTTACGACAGAATTACAGGAAACCTTTATTTGGATTGCCCCTCGTGTGTGACATGAGCTCATTCACAAGCTTATCATGTGTTCCACTACTATTCCATCTGTTTCATCAGTTGCATTTGTTCCAAGAGCGTTACTAGTGTTCATTATCGTCTATTAGTGTTCATTATCATCTATTAGTGTTCATTATCGTCTATTAGTGTTCATTACTGCCTATCAGTGGTTAGTGATGACTTAGTGGTGACTCAATGTTCCAATATTGTCTATTCGTGCTGAATGAGGGCTGAATGAGGGCTGAACGAGTGCTGAACGAGTGCTGAATCAGTGCTAAATAAGTGCTGAATAAGTGCTAAATGAGTGGTGTATTAGTTCCATTGCTCCATTAGTTTCATTCGTTTCATAGTGATTCATAGTGGTTCATTATTGTTACGTTGGTGTTACATAATGGTGTATTAGTGGTTCATTGGTACTTCATTGGTGGTTCACTCGTCTTTCATAGTGGATTTTCGAGTATTCCATTAATGATTCATCAGTGGTTCATTGGTGCTGTATTAGTGCTTCATTTGTTGCATTACCATCACATTAATGATATTGTGGGGTTCATTACTGTTCATTACTGTTCATTACTGTTCATTACTGTTCATTACTGTTCATTACTGTCCATTACTGTCCATTACTGCCCACTACTGTCCATTACTGTCCATTACTGCCCACTACTGTCCATTACTGTCCATTACTGTCCACTACTGTCCATTACTGTTCATTACTGCCCACTACTGTCCATTCGTGGAGTATGACCCTTCACTGACTGCTCATTCCTGTCCATTCTTGTCATTACCATTCCATCTGTTTCATTTACTATCACTGCTATCACTGTTGTCACTGTTGTCACTGTTGATTACCATTTACTACTGTCCATATTTCCATCCACTCCATTCGTTCCATTGTCCATAATTCCCATACTTGGCTTCATCATTCTAATTCAGTCCATACTTATTCATTCTATTGGACGACTCCACAATCCTGAATCAGACCCTATCAAGAAGCATCCAATAGATATCAAACTTCTATGAATGGCCTGAAACAAATCCTTATCTATACTATCCATCCATTCATCCATTCATTCATCCACAATCCGTTAATCGTTACTTTCCATATCCAGTTCCACCATATATCTATGATCCATACATGATCCACTCATTCATTATACATTCCACCATGACCATTAAGTTCAGTTCATTACTATACCCTTCTGCTCGCTACTATCAGTTCTATGATCCATGACCCACCATCAAAAAGTCAGGTCTGGGCATAAGTAATACACTTGAAATGCGACCAAGGAGTCTGGTATAAGGTGCATAGAAGCTTCATAGAAGTTTCATACAAGTGAGAGCCATGTGACAATGAGCTTTTCTACTAAAGGAATAACAAGCATAAGGTATGAATGGGATATGAATGATACTGGAAATGATACTGGAAATGATACTGGAAATGATAATGGAAATGATAATGGAAATGATACTGGAAATGATACTGGAAATGATACTGGAAATGATAATGGAAATGATAGCTCCTTGTGCCAATTAGAGCTCATCTCCAGGCAGTCAGCCAGAATCTGGTCGGAGACACGTGTCTATGTATTTTCCCAGTTGAGAACCCTCGTTGCCGAGAACACAAGGTCAACCAGGAAGTGATCTGCAGAATGCTTAAGCTTGAGGGTTTCTACGATATCACCATGGCAACCAACAGAGCCAAGTCAGTGGATGTTGTCAGAACTCGTTGAGCAGATGACTCTCTACGGCTTGATCTTCATGAACGATATGAATGGGATTAAAATGACAATGGGAATGATCAGAACGACAGATGATAATGGGACTGATGAAAATGATCAGAACGACACATACTGGGAATTATGAGATGATAAGAATGGAAAATAAGAACAAAGAAAGATAACACTGGGATGAATGAGATGAATGGGAACGACAATAATGATAAGAAGAAATAGTGATGATATGAATGATATGGATGGATAACAGAGAATGACAATATTGGAATGATGGAAATATGGAAATGATGGAAATATGGAAATGATGAAAATGATGAAAATGATGGAAATGATGGAAATGATTGAAATTATATATGGGAATTCGGAATGATTTATGGAAATGACATATGGGAATGACAAGAACAATCTATGATAATGGGAATAGAGATTCATGGGAATAGAAGTCTTGGGATGGATGATTGAAGAATACAAGTATACTAACCACAGGTACGCAACCCCCAGACACATTTGGGCCGGGAGCAGTACACTGACTACGAGGTGGTGTGCCGCACCAACATCCCGGCTTTCCGCAAGCGGCAGAGCAGGCTCCGGCGCAGGTACTCCGACTTCGTGGCGTTACGCAAGATGCTCGAGCAGCAGCAATCACGCGTGGTGATCCCGCCTCTCCCCGGCAAAATCCTCTTGAGCTCCAACAAGTTCAACGATGTGAACATCGAGCTCCGGCGCCAGGGCTTGGAGAAGTTCTTGACCGTGGTCAGCGGCCACCCTTTGCTCCAGACCACGTCGCGCGTGTTGATTGACTTTATCCAGAACGAGCGCTGGCTGCCCAAGGATCAATTGTACCAGATATAGTGTAGTCTCGAATCACAGCAAGTTTTGTGGTGGTATAATTAAGAATCTAAGAATCTAAGAGTCCAAGAGTCTAAGAATCTAAGAATCTAAGAATCTAAGAATCTAAGAATCTAAGAATCTTAGAGTCCAAGAGTCTAAGAGTCTAAGAGTCTAAGAAGTCTGGAAGTAATCAGTTCTGAACCATGAGCATTTGGCCGTCAATAGGAGATACTTAAGAGTATTTAGTAGGAGTCAGTAGTTAAGCCATAGTACTACTTGGTAGGACGGTTGAAGTCAGTAGTTCTATCTCTTCGTAGCCTGGAAGTAGTCTGGAAGTAGTAAACACGGTCTAGATGTCTAGAGTCTGGAATAACTGGATATAGAACCACTGAAGCGGCCGCAGTAAAACACCAGTTAACAGTAAAGTAGTATCAGCAAAACCACCAGTTAACCACACTCACTGAGCCAGATCCAAGTGACCCAATCTTCACCATCTCAAATCTTGAGTCACTCAGTAGTCTCATCCACGGCCGAAAACCCCTCCACTCCCGCACCCACTCTCGCGCCCACTTCACCTGAACTACACACCAAAACACACCACCAATTAATATACCACCAATTAACAATTAATACACCAACACTAATGACCAATAACTCAATTGATCAACACTATGAACATGCTAAATCACTGAAATATTAATGGCCAATTGATAATTGGATCAACGGGTAATGCATCAAAGGGTAATGCATCAAAGGGTAATGCATCAACGGGATTATATGATATAACTGTATGGTGAGCAATTGGGAAATTGGAGTGACGGAGTGCGGGAGTGCGGGAGTGGGTGTGGGAAATTGGAGTGCGAGAGTGAGAGTGGGAAATTGGAGTGACGGTAATTTTGGGTGGATTCGCGAGATTGACAGGATCCAGGAGATTAGCTGAACCGTACTAGACAGGTCAGTGACTCTATTGGATGCAGAACATAATCGCGACTGAACAGTGGACGGAATGTATGGATGCCAAAATGGACACAGTCAACAGACAACATGGACACACAGTCAACAGACAAAATGGACAAAATGCAAGATAAATGCAAGACAATTGCAAGACAATTGCAAGACAATTGCAAGATAAATGCTCAGACATGGAGTTGCACAGAATGCAAAACAAATTCAAAACAAATGCAACACAACACAAATTCAAGACATGGACAGTTGGACACAGAAAAATGCCAAATGCTCAGACTTGGAATTGGAAAAAATGATGGGGAAGGTTGCGAAACGGCCAGACTGCACCTGCATGCTACGTCCCCGCCAAGGCCCGCGCAGCCAACACAACACCGTTGCTAAGTCCGACTTCTCGGTTCGTGTCTGGACAATGTCCCCACCAAGCTTCGCATGCGGCCTCCACCCAAACTAACAATCCCCCCGCCATGCGCGCATTTCCCATCACTTGTTTCAGTGCATCTTCCCACACATTGTTTGCTCGAGCTAACTTAAGCGTACCATGCATCAATGTCAGCCCCTTCCCCCACCGCCAATCACATTCTCAGACAATCCAGAAATTAGTCACGTAGTCAAACAGTATTCAGCTCTAGAACAGTCAGTAGTGGTAGTAAGTGGTGACGGCTATAGAACAGTTAGTAATGGTAGGGGAAGTAATGGTAGGGGAAGTAACAGCTGTAGTATCGATTAATACTATTTGGTGTAACTTAAAAGTAATGTCAGTTGATCTGGGTTCCCCTCAGGACTTAGGATGTCGCATGACAACCAAGGACTTAAAAATGACTTGAAAAGAACTTAAAAAGGACTTAAAAGGACTTAAAAGGACTTAAAAGGACTTAAGCGTAGTGAAGAGAAATGAGGAAGAGGAGACGAAATAGGGGATGCAAAATAGGAAGCGGAGGAGGAGGGAATGAATGGGTAAGGATTGACATGAGGTGCAGCTGGCCGTGCTAAACTCCAGCTCCTGCAGTGCGACTAACCCCGGTGCCCCACATCCTCCGACTATATAAACTGGCCGATCGCCTTGCTCTTTTTTTTTTCTTCTTCAGACACTACAAGTCACAGACAACTACAACTCACTCTAGATCACGAGATCACAACTACCACCAGTTTTCTTTTTTTTTTTTTTGCTTTTTTGTTTATAGCTTCACTTGAACACTAGACTACACTCCTAAGATGGCCATTCCTACCACCCAAAAAGCAGTCATTTTCGAGACCAACGGAGGCCCCTTGCTCTACAAGGACATTGACGTGCCTAAGCCCAAATCCAACGAGCTCTTGATCCACGTCAAGTACTCGGGCGTGTGCCACACCGATTTGCACGCCTGGAAAGGTGACTGGCCTTTGGACACCAAGTTGCCATTGGTGGGAGGCCACGAGGGTGCAGGAGAGGTGGTTGCCATGGGTGAGAACGTGGTGGGCTGGGAGATTGGCGACTTGGCCGGAATCAAGTGGTTGAACTCCTCGTGCAACTCGTGTGAACACTGCCAAAACACCAGAGAGTCCAATTGCGCCAAGGCTGACTTGTCTGGCTACACGCACGATGGCTCGTTCCAGCAATACGCCACGGCCGATGCTATCCATGCCGCTAGAATCCCTAAGGGAACCGATTTGGCCCAGGTGTCGCCCATCTTGTGTGCCGGAATCACCGTCTACAAGGCCTTGAAGACGGCCAACTTGACTGCAGGCCAGTGGGTGGCTGTTTCCGGAGCCGGAGGAGGTTTGGGTTCTCTTGCCATCCAGTATGCCAAGGCCATGGGCTACAGACCCATTGGTATTGATGGCGGTGCCGAGAAAGGCGACTTTGTCAAGACCTTGGGTGCTGAGGCCTACGTGGACTTTACGCAATCCAAGGATATTGTCAAGGATGTGCAGGCACTCACTGATGGCGGCCCCCAGGCTGTGATCAACGTGTCTGTTTCGGAAAAAGCCATGCAACAGTCGCTTGAGTACGTGAGAACTGCAGGTACCGTTGTGTTGGTTGGCTTGCCAGCCGGCGCCAAGGTGACGGCTTCCATTTTCGAATCGGTGGTCAAGTCCGTGAGCATCAAGGGCTCGTACGTGGGCAACAGAGCCGACTCGGCCGAGGCCATTGACTTCTTCTCCAGAGGCTTGATCAAGTGCCCCATCAAGATTGTGGGCTTGTCTGAATTGCCCAACATTTACGAGTTGATGGAGCAGGGCAAGATTTTGGGCAGATACGTGGTGGACACCTCCAAGTAACGAGGCGTGCCGGATCGCCTAGACATAAAGACATGAAGACATGAATATATGAATATATGAATTCAATGAGAAGAAAAGAAGAGGATAGAAAATACGATCTACAATTGAATTGAATTGAATTGAATTGAATTGAAATTGGATTTACTTGGTTTAGGAGATAGACTCCTCACCATACTTATGTTACTGTGCACGTGATCTATACATATCCCTTAAACCATAGACTACACTATACCTACTATCCCTTAGACTACATTATACCTACTATTCCTTTTACCATAAACTACACTACACTATACTATACTATACTATTACTGAGATGTGTGGAATTGGGGATGTAAATATAAGCACTGGTTTCCTGCATATAAGAACCAGTGCTAACTCAAGCTTACACCTGAAATATCAATACAATTGTATTGAATTGAATTGGATTGAATTGAATTGAATTGAATTGAATTGAATTGAATTGAATTGAATTGAATTGTTGGATTGAAACGGAATGAATATAAAGTATGTGTTAGATTCATTGTCCTGCATATAAAGGCAAGGATCGAGGCTCGTGCTAACTTAAGCTTATGCTTGAAATTCATTAAGCTTAGAGAAATAGAGGAAAGGGATTATGTACACTCTCAAGGCGTTGTATACACACTTGCAGAGATATGTACAGTCTCTTTTTCTCTATACAGTCTCGTTTTTGTAAACCCCGAAAAAACGGCCGATTTCACTTAAAAGTTGGCCGCAATTCTCACCCCATACCAAGTTCGTGGGGTTTTTCTCGGCCGTTTCACGCACTTTTGCTCCAGTTTTCGCACTGAAACTGGCCCTTCACTTGCAGCAATCAAAAGGTCGTGCGGGTCCAAATTCCAGTTTCAAAAATTGATTTCCAAATCCAGAAAAATTCTACTGGTATCATGTAGTAGTAATTTCAAAATTATGCATTGCAGTAATTTCAGTAGTTTCAGCGTATCATTTATCCTCATATTCTAAATAAAGAGACACTTCTTTTATACTCATAAACAAAATAAAAGAAAAATACTAAAGAAAGCGCCCTGGACCAGCAACAGTCCCTCGCCAAACTTACCTATATACAGCCTCTGACCTAGAGTTTCAGCCAAGCTCTGCGGTAGCCGAAGTCACTTGCAAAACTCTTTTGTCACTCTTTGCCATCGACTCATCCCACTCCCATATATAACCTCCGGGTCCCAAAATTAATTTTGGGTTTAGAATTTAGTAAGCCTTCTATATTATCTCATTTTCTAATATGTTCTGGTCTCAATTTAACATAATAATTTAGATTTCCCTTATGATTTTTGATTCTCTAATTAAATATCCGAACTCGAATTTTTTTATCTGATAAAAGTAAATCACATACCAGTAGTAACAGTGGTAACAGTACCAGTAGTACCAGTAGTAACAGTAGTAACAGTAGTAACAGTAGTAACAGTAGTAACAGTAGTAACACTGTAACACTGTAAGACTGTAACACTGTAGCACTGTAGCACTGTAGCACTGTAGCACTGTAGCACTGTAGCACTGTAGCACTGTAGCACTGTAGCACTGTAGTAATTGTATTGCAGTGGTAACAGTAACAGTGATAACAGTATCATTGGTAACAGTAACATTGGTAACAGTAACAGTGGTATCTGTAACAGTGGTAACAGTAGTAACAAAGTAACAAAGTAACACTATAACACTATTACAGTACCTGCAATCCTCCGAAATGTATCATGGCTGGCTATGGGGTTGGTTGAATGTGGCTGCAATTCTTGGTAGGGTGAGCATGGCGGTCGCGGCCGCTTTATATACCCAGCATATATGCTCGCATGTTTCAGATGTGATGCATCGCAGACCTTGCATTTGTGTTTGCATTTGCCACCGAACCCGCAGCTCTCAATATATAAGTAGGACATCTCCAGCGTATCATTGCTATGCTTTACACCATACAAGGTACTGGATGCAACCTGGAAGTGATGTAACCAGTGGCAGGACCACCACTGCTAATACTAAACCATCATCATTACTGCCAGTACTACTGTTACTACCAGTACTAATACTGTTACTTTGTGTTATTAATAGAAACTTATACTAGAAAATTACACATAATTCCATCATTTGGGGCAATATAATGATTGGACTGGTTTAAGGCCAAAAAGGCCGCGCATTCCAGTGTCCACTTGATGTCTACACGACTCTCCAACCAATGTTCCAGTCATGTTCCAGCCATATCGTTTCTTTATATTTTCTTTAACTTTTTAGTCAGTTCTATGGGAGAGTTGAGTTGTACCACTATCTATGTTCATAGGTGTTAATTAGAAGGACTTGATGGTTGTAGATTAGACGGTGTAAGTCTCTTAATACGTCTATGGGTAGTGCCTAGCCCATAGTGGATCTAGCTTAGTAGTAATTCTTAGTAGTATTATATACTCTACTACACGTATTACTGTAAACTAGTCTACTACTTAGCTAAGTATACAACTATATAAGTATTCTACTATTACTATAGTGCTACAACTATTACCACTCCATAGTACTGCTTTACTGGCCCTAGTACTACTTCTTAACTGGCCATATCCCATGTATAGTAAAGGGTCGCTTTATTAAAGAGTGTGTTTGATTCTTGATGAATTAATAGAAACATTTGATACATATAAATTAAATACAACTAAATGTTTAGTTACTTCGAGATTTATACAGCTACAGAATTCGTTTTATTTAGGACTAAATATCAAACAGAGGTTTCATAGTAACAGATTAAAATTTAAGGTTTAAAGGTTATTCTTCATTGAATTCTTCAAGATTAATAAGATCACTTTTAAAAGTGCTGTGTTCTTTAATACATTTAAACCTAGAAAAAACAATGCTCCTTGCTCAAAGAGCGGAACCGGAGCGGAACCGGAGCGGCTTATATAACTTTGGAGCAACGTGGCATTCAAAAACTCTCCACTCGCACAATGGCCAGGCTTATCATTGTACTTTGGCGTTTTCAATGGAAATCATATTACCTGTAATGACCTGGAAAATTGCTATCGGACAGATTAGGTTTCATGATACCTTTATATGAAGGCCCTGCCTCTGGTGGATATATACTACTCTACAGTATGCTACTTTTTTATACTGGTCTAAATACTCTCCAGTCCTCTACTCTACTCTATACTACTTACTACTTACTACTTACTACTTACTACTTACTACCTACTACCTACTACTTACTACTTACTACTTACTACTTACTACTTACTACTTACTACTTACTACTTACTACTTACTACTTACTACTTACTAATTACTAATTACTACTTACTACTTACTACTAACTGACTAACTACTGACTAACTGACTTCTATTGACTTGGCTGCTTCGTGTTCAAGTTCGGACTTGGCCTTCTGATGTCCAAGATGGTTTGAGGCCCCTTCAATGTCATTCACACGGTCATGGAACGAGGCATCTGGTTGGGTCTGTGTGGTGTTGTGTCCTCCGTGGAGACCGGCAGCACCAGCACCACCGGCACCACCGGCACCAACCCCAACAAAACCAGCACCAAGAGCACCAACACCAGAGTTAGTACCAGTACCATGAGCAGCAGAAGAACCAGATTGAGAAGCACCTCTCGAGATGTGAAGGGGCTCTTCACCACTATTCACATTTCCAAGTTGGCCTTTCTCGGCTTGTCTGTCAAGCACATCCTTGACCTTTTGGTGTTGGTCATGGTATGCGCTTCCATCCTCCTCCTCCAACTCCTCCAAGAACGAAGCATCCGGCTGAGTCTTTCTTCTAGTGTCTTTCTTCTAGAAAAAGATCTGGGATGGTATTGTTCTTGTCCTTGGCTGTGGCTGTGTCCGTGTTCATAAGCACCAATTCCAACTCCGGCAGCAGCTCCAGCAAGTGCACCTTCAGTGCTATTGTAAGAAGTGTTGGAGCCATGATTACTTACCAACCACTTACCAATAATTAACTGACTAACTTTTTCCTACCCACTTAAACTACTGTATTGCTGTATTACTGACAACTAAATCCTAACTTACTACTAACTACTAACTACTAACTACTAACTACTAACTACTAACTACTAACTACTAACTACTAACTACTAACTACTAACTACTAACTACTAACTACTAACTACTAACTACTAACTACTAACTACTAACTACTAACTACTAACTACTCAATACTTACTGTATTGCTATACTACTAACTATTCACTACTACTTACTACTACTACTACTACTTACTACTACTACTACTTACTACCTACTACTACTTACTACCTACTACTTACTACTACTACTACTTACTACTTACTACTTACTACTACTACTACTTACTACTACTACTTACTACCTACTACTACTTACTACCTACTACTTACTACTTACTACTTACTACTTACTACTTACTACTTACTACTTACTACCAACATGGGTATTGAAACAACCGAACCGACTCCTAGACGATAAATGGTAGATCAGTATCATTCGATTGACCTTATGGTACGTCCACCCAATCGTGATTCATGAACTGTTGAACCGCTGATTGAATTACTCATGAATAATGATATTTGATTCTTTGGGTTTTCTGTTATGTTTGATGTTTGTCATACTTACTGATTAACTTATTAACTGATTAACTGATTAATTGATTAACTGATTAATTGACTAAGTGACCAAGTGACTAACTGACTGACTGACTGACTGACTGACTTGTTCCTACCTACTTACTGTATTTCTGTTTTACTGACCACTAAATTCTAACTATTAACTAGGTACATACTACTACTACCACTACCGTCTTACTAAATAACTACTAAGTACTTACTACTGGCTGGTGACATTGAATAACCTATTACTAACTGACTACTGACTTTTTACTTTCTACTGATTAATTACTACTAACTGTCTACTTACTGACTATGTGACTTCTTCCTTCCTACTTAAGATATTCTGTATTGCTATACTACTAACTACTTACTACTTACTACTTACTACTTACTACTTACTACTTACTACTTACTACTTACTACTTACTACTTACTACTTACTACCCACTACCTACTACCTATTACCCACTACCTACTACCCACAGATTAAACTCTAATCACCATACATAGTTGTACACTCTGTAAGTCAGGCACTACATTCATGAGCTAGTGTTACCAGTACTGTTGACCGCTCCTGCACACTCGTGTAAACTGGAACATTCATCAAGTTGGTTTTCAAAACTCTATTAATTGTGAAACTCCAGTTTTCATCTCAATCACTTGTATTCTTGTCTGGATCTAATATATTTGATGTATGCCGGTAGATTGATAATAATAATGGAGATAAGTATAGGTTAAAATAAATCTAATAAAGATATATTCATAAAAATAAAGGATATAAATTGGAGATTCTTATATCTTAATGCAGCTGTTTTGATGATCTCTCATGAGAGGGCTATTTATATCGCATTTCTCTCCACCGCCATAATCACCTACGTTGCCTTACCAAGAGAATGACCAGAGAGTGACCAGAGTGACCAGAGTGACCAGATACTGACCAGTGACCAGAGTGTGACCAGAGTGTGACCAGAGAGTGACCAGAGTGACCAGAGAGTGACCAGAGTTAGATTTGAAGTTGAGAAAAGCCAGCTCTAGCTTTTCTTTTCTTGAAATAGCATGATTGGTTCATCTGTATGCAGTTACGTGAATTGTGGATCAGATAAAGCCAGATCCGCAACGACAAGATCCGCAACGACACTTGCGGCACCAGGAGGTCTGGTAATTAACCAGGGTGTAACATCCAGAGGATGTTTCATACTATAAGACACTGACCTCATAGTCTCATCAAGATATGTAAACACATCAGGAGAAGTGTTTACTTCAGGAGAAGATGTAGAAGAGTTGTCAGTGCTCATTGAAGTATTATCAATACGAGATCTTTTGGTGGGTCTGGTTCTAGGAGGCATCTTGGTATACCTCTGGCAGTTGATGTTCGATTCAATATTCTAAAAACCAAAATGGGGGGGGGAGTCCCAATTTTATATATCTGGAGATTCTTCCTTCATTATTCAATCCATTGTCTCAACAATTGATTGTCTCGGAAAACTGATTGCCTGATATTTGGATAGCCGTGAATATCAGAGCGCACTCACCTTGTCACCGTTTTTCAACATGAATATACAGTAAACAATGGTGTAGTAATTGGTCAAGTTCAACAAGTACAACTAATTTTGCTGTTGCTACTATTACAGTTGTATAATATAATGGGGATATTCGGCAGTGATATTTATTCAAGCTAAAAATTCAACTGGTTTAGAGAGGATTATGGGATGTTTCTGGTATAATATAATGTTAAAGGGTTCGCACTTTGGTTCGCACTTTGATGTTGTTCAGCCAGAAAGGTAAGAAACATGGTGAAAAATCGAAAACCTCATATTTTTCTAAATCTATTACATACAGTTGTACTGGTCTTATGAACTAAAAAAAAAAATGGTTCTTGGAGAAGAATGTTGGTCTGGGGAAATCAGGAGGTGGAGGGACTATATGCAGGAATCAAGCTGGAAATGTGGTAAAGTGTAGTATAAAGCATATTTAATGGTAGTGGATGAATTCATTTCACTTTAAGAAGTCCATGGTATACTTTAGGAGCCTATGCTTCTACTCCTATAATACATAGTTCTAGTTGTACATACTATGGGTGGTCCACAGCCATAAGGCAACTAAAGCTACGATTGACCCATTGAAACCCGTCATTCTATACGATAAGCAGGACAAGGAACAAAAATTCTCTCCCACATGTTGATCATTTTTGGGTCCTGGAACTCGCTAACTCACCGTACATACTAACACCATCGTGGATGTTCTTAATAGCTATTGTTAGAAGAACAGTTTATAGTAGTAACTGTTGCGCGTTAGCGCGTACCTTCTGGTACAGAGGTACTGATATGTGATTGGACTTCAATAACTCTATTAAAATGGGGACTCTAGTAATCATATTTGTCATCTGATTTGTAACTCTATTGCTATGTAAAGTAGTGAGTTCGTGATCTCTGTTTCACAATTGATACCGCTCAACACTGAGCAGGATCCTTGCTATATATATAGTCCTGGGGACTCCCAAACGATCTCTCTCCTTCGTCAATCTCTCTCATCTACATTGTCTTCTCCGAAACAATGCCCAGAGTTAGACGAGAGCTAGACAGTTGTCCTCGAGAGCCATGCTGACAACCTGGCCTCTCTCAATAACAATGCCTATCATTGTTTCATCTGTATGCAGTTACGGAACTATGCAGTACCCTCAAGTGTACTTGTTCCAACAATAGTAGCCGTTCAGAATACTTAGCNTCAAGTGTACTTGTTCCAACAATAGTAGCCGTTCAGAATACTTAGCCGTCGGTAGGTCATCGTTCCTGGAAGATCCGATTAACTTAGAAGCCCGTTAGAAGCTTAGAACCCTTGCGATTACAGGTTATAGCCTCAGGTCGCATATTAATTCTAACAGGGTCAAAATGGACGGAACTGAACCTTGTTTCCTTGTCATCCTGTATACAACAACTTATGAATCTTTTTGAATTATTGGTTTGTTTAGTTTTGTTAGTGTGGTTTGAATAATTTTGAAAAACACTGTATTTCGATTTTTCGTATGAATTTACGGGAAATGATTTGAAGAATTTCGATGACACCATCTGGTTTGAAAGATTGTGTGAAGGGGTATGAAACTTTTTGAATTATTGGTTTGTTTAATTTTACTAGTGTGATTCGAAACACTTTGTCGCACTAGTCTGAACCATTCTGTCTTCTAGGCTCGAAACATTGAAACATTTTGTCGCATTGGTTTGATAGTTTTGTCGCGCTCATTTGAATAGTTTTGAAAAACACTGTAACAATTCCAACTTACCAAAAAGTGCATACAAACTCTCAATAAATGGTATGGTATGTTAAGAATGTGCATACACTCTCTGGTAAGTTGGAATTGTTATGACATTGGCCTCTAATAATTCTCTCAAATATGGAGTATCGGTGTTCAT
>NKZO01001993.1:0-37526 GCA_002370185.1 Metschnikowia sp. 01-655c1
CATGTTGCAGGGTCTAGGTGTAGTACTACAACGGCGAAAGGCATATGTTCTCTTAAAGAGACCTAAACTTGGTTCAAGCCAGTCACGCGGGTCTTACAGTCTTTAATGTGGGGCGCATTATCACTATCCACCGCAGACTTTAATCATTCAAAATCAAAAATCTATGGGTACATTTATTGTTGGATCAAAATAGTCTCATAAAAGGCTTAAAAATGGCTCAAAAAAGGCTCAAAAAAGGCTTAAAAAAGGCTCAAAAAGTGCCCACAAATCTAGAGCTTATAATACTTATGGTCTATTAAGTAACGTGAATTGATATACTTCTTTTTGGGCAATACACTAAATTGATAGATCCAAACTAGTTCTGGCTTATGAAATTGTCGTGAAATTTGTTACTATCGAAATTGTTTCTTGACCACTTTATTTAAATCGGCAACCTCTCTATTGTTGTGTCACCAGTCAATCCCTTTTGTCAGTATAACTATAAAACTATCACGTTACTATTCAAGGGTGGCTATTACTATCATACGACATTTTCTATATTTCTGTACTAGACAGTTTCCAGCCCAAAATAGTGGTATGTCTAGTTTAGTGTATAGTAGTTTCTGAAATGGTTTCATTTATGATATAGTATAGTATAGAAGAAAAGAGTGTACAGTGTTTTTCAAAACTATTCGAACCAGGGAGACAAAATTAAACAAACCAATAATTCAAAAAGTTTCGTACTCCTTCACACAGTCTTTCATACCAAATGGCGTCGTGTTTCACACCAACTTTCATTAGAATTCAATATTCTGAAATCTTATATCTGGAGCATTGCCTCATATGTACTACATTCGAGAGTCTTGCAGTACCAATCAAGGGTCAAAACGGACGGAACTGAACTGGTTTCCTTGTCATCCTGTATATAACAACTTGTGGGGGGGGGGGGGGGGATGCATGAAACTTTTTGAATTGTTGGTTTGTTTAATTTTGCTAGTGTGGTTTGAGTAGTTTTGAAAAACACTCTATATATAAATCGAAGTGTGTTGGGGCCACTAGAGGTCTTTGTTTAGTTCTACCAATCTCCGCAATTTGAGCACATCATGTAGAAGTATGTCATTAGCCCTCATTCTGGCACTCTCGGGAAAGGCTACTTGATTTTTCGGATATGTGAAGTCCTTGATTGCATCAATGCTTTTATTTTCTGACCTGTGTAAGCTAAAAAATATATATATTTTTTATTCCCGAATATTGCTCAACAATAGTCGTTCTGGGAACACGTGACCTGAAAAACGTTTAAGCTTTTGTCGGTGACATAATGGTCAAGTATATTCTTGGAGAGTTGGGGCTGAAATAGAGTTTTTTGACCATATTTAAGAGGAGATTTTAAGTTCGATAAGACTTGCATAACCCCGCACAACTTTCAGTCCCTACTGGCACCAAAATTGCAGTCCCTACTGGCACCAAAATTGCAGTCACTACTGGCACCAAAATTCCAATCACTACTGGCACCAAAATTCCAATCACTACTGGCACCAAAACTTATGACATTAAAACTGCTCATAAAAAGTGGACAGTAAAAATCCATAAATGAAGTGTATGAAATAAACTCATTAGGTGCCAAATTTACATTCATGACTAATGTGTATGACTGAATTCATGTCCAAACACTTTAATGCTGGAAACAGGAGGACCCTTCAGAATACACGTTCCTGCAAGTAACAGAAACAAAAATAATAAAAAGTGACAATAAGTTAATATAGGGTAAACTCTGGTGTTTTCAATACTCAATACGTGTTCGAGTCACTTTTGTCATAAAAATATACGATAATAAGAATATATGAGCCAGGAATCAGATAAGACAGTGGAATGGCTTTTCTACGTAACCACTAAACAGAAAAATTCAATATGTTAGATTCTGGTTACGTCCAGTACTCTGTTTTAGTGTGTTTTGTATGTTTATTCGTCGATGATTCCTCAAGGAGGAACCATCGCACCTTATATAGACTGGTCCAGCATAGAGGAATAGAGGTCGTATTGAGGGCTGAAGGCCGCTCAACATCTGATCGACCAGTGCAGGCCTTCAGCATCCACATGGGTAGTACACTACCCATGGTGGGTCTAACACAATATTTTGTATTAATATATACACTCCGAGTATGCATTCTTCTATACTCTCCACCTTACATTGCCCAATATACCCTCCAATATACTTTGTTATTCTTTCTACTCTCTCAAATTGTCTACTCTCCTGTTTTCTCCTATAGTCTCTGTACTCTACTTTCCTTTTTACTCTATACTCCAATTCTCTATACTCCAATTCTCTATACCCTCCTATACTCTACGCTTTAAACTCTGCTACGGTTTAAACTCTGCTACTCCGATAATGTGAGGTTATCAGAAACCTGGTCCTTCTCTAGTAAACCTTTTATTTGAGGCCCTTTACAAATTGAGAATCTTAAATGACTGATATTGTTAGATCCACGATAATCAGGGCTCTGTCCATAAACACTATAAAATTATAAAGCCTATGCCATATGATCCTAACAATAGCCATTGAAAAACGCCGTTGAGCTAGAACAATCACCGCTATTGTTCTGGTTCAGAGTCTTTCGAAGCCACGTTTTCTTTTCAAAAGCTATATAAGCCGGTGGGATTACTCCTTTGAAGAATCATATGAATATAGTAACAATTAGGTATTAAACGTGCTAACGAGAGTCTAACAGGTACCATACTATTACTTGACGACTTTTAAAGTACTCATACTTGAAGTGCATGCTAACTACTATATTTAATATACTGTCCAAACTCTTCTCTTTCTTTTTATGTGTATTGCGTTGATATACACTTTGTGACGAAGAAAACCCATATTCAGTCAAAAACTTCCGTCACAACTGCGTGCCAAATTAGACCAGTGCATGTCTCATTTGGACCAGTGCATGCCTCATTTGGACCAGTGCATGTCTCATTTGGACTAGTGCATGTTGCCTTATGTGGAACTAGAGATTCTGCCTTAATTCACCTGACCTCATGCTTAGCTTTGATGTAGGCCAATTAGAACATTATCTGAACAGCTTTTAAATCATTTTGGATAACACTGTAAGACTGTTCCGGCCCTTCTGTTTATTATCCATTAAGTGAAGACCCATTCAAATGAACCAATCTTTCAATACCAAGATAATGGCTTAGCGGGGTAATTCACAATCTGTTGCAAATCATCTCCTCAAATTATGAGAATCCAGGAGTAATAAAGTACCCTGATCAACATTGAGATGATATGACATCAGAGATCAACTAATGGCCGAGGCAATAAATTAGACGTTTTGATGTTCCTTTTCTTGCACCTGTGTCCTTTTCCTGCTTCTGCTCTGCTCCAACTACTTCTTCAATTCACTCAAAAAAGACACGTAGTACTTCTTAAAAGCCTTTGCGTCCATTTCGACCAACTTGGTACAGAAATCTGTGGCCATATCCTGGGCCAAACCCATGTTCGATAAGTATTGTCCCACGAAATTAACAAATTCTTGTTCTCGCAGACATTGCTGGTAGGTTTTGAGCACACAAGAGAGTTCCTGCGCCACGTTTCGGATCTGGGCATCGCGGATATCAAAGTCCGGGTTCTGGAATGGCCCTTCAAAGCAGATTTTCATCGCACTGTCCATCAAGTACTCGTCGATGCCTTCCACTGGGGCCACAGTGGCGGCAAACTTGTCCTTTTCGTCGGAGAGCTTGCCGTTTTTGCACCCGAGTACGCTGATCACGTTGGTGTACTGCACAATGGCAGCCTTGGTGGTGCTAGGGTCAGCCAAATCAAACGAATATTCCACGATGGCATTCAAAATGCTGGGGAATATGGCTTTATTGGTCTCGGTCAAAAGTAGCGAGAATTGGTGGTTGAGCACAAGAATACTGATGAATGCCAACAATGCCCGCTTCAAGCCGTACTTCTCCCGGACCAAGTCTGGGTAATTTTCGTCCTCCAGCTGCAACACATCCTGTATTTTACGCACCATAGGCGTCAAAAGATCGTTCAAAAGCTGGAAAATTGCCGCATTATTCTTGAACAAATGCACCATTTGTCCAATGAAGCCAGCAAAGTCGCCCAACTCCTGGATCTTAAGGTTAGGAGCAGCTAAGATCAACGATACCAACTTGCTGATGTGTACGGAGCTTTGCACATCCAAAACAGGCACCAAACGGGCAAATGCAAAGCGTGCAGCATCTCTGACGCTTTCAAACTTGTTAAAGTTCTCCAACGAAATAAGCACCACCTGAGCGGCATTGCTGATTTTGACCACCACCTCCAGGTTCATTTTCAACGTCTGCGACTTTCCTGGGCTCTGAGTATCGAGACCCTTAATGATTGTGGCAATAGCCATCAACGAATGGTGTGTCTGTAAGGGAATAAGAGCATTGACATCTTTATCTTCCCGGGTAATGCAAGCCTCCAAGCTGCCAAAAAGCGGCTGGAACATGATATCCACACATTTGGCGCACGTCTCATCCGACTCCGTCAATGTGACCAACATGCCCAAAGCCTCAAACAAATATAATTGGTTGTTGAAGTTTCCGTTCTCCACCCAGTCATCGTCCTCATCACGTGTAGGCAACTCAGCCTTGATCACGAGTAAAGGCTGGATTTTCATCAACAAGTTCTCCAAGAAATAAGTGCTTAATTTGGGCTTGGTGGCATTGACAAAGCGGAAAAACAAGTACCAACACCGTAAGCGTACGCTTTCAATGCCGTTGAACAAGCCGAAATCCAGGAAAAGCTCAATGATCTTGAGAATCAACTCCTGCAGGCTGGAGGTCGTGGTGTTGGAGAAGGTTTTGGTGCTAAAATGGCGAATGATCAATTCAAAGAATGCCAATTGGTTTTTGGGGTGGTTGATCAAGTGGAAATTATTGATGATTTTAACCAAGAACTCCTGCACCATTTGGTAGGGTCTAGAGCTAGAAATTTCCGTTTTAGGGACGTTTATGAGGTTATTTTTCAACGAATCAGCGAAATTGCTCAACTCGTAAAGCCCCAACTCAACCTGCACCCAAGGACCTTGTTCGTTTTCAAAAATGGACCGAGAAACAATGCGTGGCATCATATCAGTGTACAATTCTGGGTTCAAAGCAGCAATGGTGTCCTGGAAAAACTTCAACTTGGCCCTCATCTCAGCAAACTGGTCATCATCGTCAGTACTATCAAACCCATCGGAATCGGGATCGTGTTTCATTTTCTGGAAGATGTTTTCAAGCAAAGTCGAAAGCAACTCTGTCGACGACAAGCTGGGCACTTTTTTGGACACAATCAAATATTGCTGGATGAAGGGAAACACCTGCTGAGACACATCATCATATTCGTGAGCCAATAGCTTCAACACTATGGGCCACAAATTGAAAAGTTGAGCATTAATCTCATGGGCAAGAGAAGAATCGTTCTCCAACACAATGGTTAATTCAAGCCCGATCTGGTTGGCCAAACGGGCAAGATTTTCGGTAAAGTCCAAGTCGTCATCATTTAAAGTCGACCCAATGAGCGAGGTCAAGTCCAATAAACTAATAAACTGTAGTTTGTTTGCTGGCTGCATTTTCTTGGAGATAATTTCAATGAGCGTCAAACATGCCTGGTTCCGTAAACTGGCTACATTAAGAAACTCGTAGATGGTGTTGAGAAAGCCGTCCTGTACAAACAACAGAATCTCCATCCAGTCAATATATTGGCCAACAGCTTTTAAAGCGTTAACCAGAATTACCGAGTCGCTAGATTCTTGGAGAATGGTTTTGAGCGATGCAACCATGGGAGCCATATCACGTTCTCGAATTAAGTCTTTCAACACATTATTGCGCTCCTGGGTATCCTTGGCGCGAGAAATCAACTTGTCGCCCACTTCGAGATGAATGGAAATCAAAACACGTAAATATAAATCCACGGCGATGGGGTTGTGGGAGGTTATGAGCCCAAAAAAGCGTTTCAAAAACTCAACATTGAGCGTGGGGTACACGTAACAGAAAAGACGCCCAAATAAGTCACTGAGCTTGTTCCGAAGGTAAAACTCATCCTGAGCACCAACACTGATCACATCATTCAAGTACTCGAAAAGCTTGGTGTTCAACTCAAACAACTGCTGCTCGCTCAACTTGTCCATATTCTCATCAATGACCTGGAAAATAAAAAACTTGAGCCCATCGTTGGTCTTCGTTTTGGCCAGCGCAAGAAGAAGGTCTACACACGTTTTATAGCCTTGCTCCGTGCTTTTGATCTCGTTGATGAATTGATATGCTTGGGTTTTGAGCCCGGCCTCTGCGCTCCCGTTCAATGCTATATCCACTGCCTGCTGGATCTGTTGGTCCATCTTGGGAACTGTAAATGCACAAATGCTGGGAAATGGAAAACTCCACTTGGTTTTGCTACTCGCTTGGAACTGCTTTTTTTTTTGGTACTCAAGGCTTCTGAGGCTACTGAGGCTTCGCTTATGACTACTGTTTTGAAAGCTGGCCTGACTGCCTGGACTGCCTGGACTGCCTGGGCTTGCCGAAGGTTCTGGGTGGGTGTTCTGTGGACGAACGGGGTATCACCTAGAAAACAAAAATCTCCCTTTTTCAAAGACGAACAAATGCCGGGATTAGAAAGTGTGTGGTGGCGAGGGGCAAGTGTGGAATATGGAGTTGGATCCTGAGCCTAAAAAAATCTGAAAAAAAGACGCTGTGATTCATTCTGATTCGAGAGGCACGGGTTTAGCGCGCAGCCTCTGATGCGGTAGTGTGAGTGTAAAGTCCAACACTTTTGGGTCTCTAAATATAGAAGGGGGAATGGGGACTTTGAGGATTTAAGGGGTTTGTTCATTTTCTTGGCAAGTTGGCTTTGTGTCCTTTTTGTTTTTGTAACCCACAATTTTTGTGTATTTGCTGGGTTTATCCCTTGTTTGTGCTTTGATTTCACTTGTTCTGCTGCACTGCATATACCAACAGAGCACCCAACATCAGAAATATTCAGAATAAAGTTTATTAGGGATTTAGGAATCCTGAGGTTTTGAGCTTTGACTTGACTGATTTCAACGGTACTGCATATAAGCCGGGCGATGTATCAAAAATTTCTCAAAATCTTCTTCAGAATCACATTTACTCGGCTGAACTTGGGTTATTGGTGGCTGCAAGTGTTTCAGATATTTGGTCACATGACTCACAATGAAATTCGTCACGTGATGACCAATCACGTGCTGGCCAATCACATGATGCGTTAATTTCAAAACGGTCATCACGCACTTCGCATCACGTGTTGTTTTCTATCACGTGGTAACGGTCACTTTGAAAATGGTCACGTGCGTGCACTCATATTTTGAACCTGCACCTACCCGACCACATCTAAATGCATGCGTAACTAATGCTCAATTGCCATATTCGGAAGGTCATTCCGAAGCTTTATCCTTTAAAGTATACTCTCCATAGAAAATGAATTTACCACACCATGCAGGAAACTGAAGTACCCAGTTCCCAGGGCAAGCATTCAAAGTTTTCCAAGGCTCTATTGGCACTATGTACCTCGGCAAATTCGCCTACTCAAACACCTGGTTACATTTTGAACTTTTTTACATGTGCTACTTGAAGAAGCAGGTACTGTTGGCTTGCACCTAGGGTCACGGTTTTCCTGCACTTGTATTTCCTCTCTGTATGCACTATTATGCACGTTGACTGTATACACGACTCCGCGAGAAAAATCGTATCTGTCGGGGGCCCTTGGGCCCAAGTGGCGGGTGCAGGAGCTGTACTCTTCATATGTGTCAAATGGGTTTAATCTTAAAATAGATCTGGCCATTCTCAAAGAGGGAATTTCATCTTTCGGCGCACAGCCCGGCAGGCCCTTGCATATGGATGGTAAATCTCAAAGACTTTTGCTCAAGTTGGCAAAAACCACTACAAAAAGAACGGATCGACGACATGCCTACTTTTTTTGGATCACTCTGCCCAAAGGTTTATTTTAATTTATTTAGCAACCTTCCGGAAATGTCATCTGCGTCCTCGCGCATAGTTGCGGAAAAAATCACAGGGTCCGGCATTGTTAACCGTTTGATCTCTACTTTAAATGTATACTTAAATCCGAGGTGAAACATTATACTTATAAGTTTGCTTCTTTGAGATTTTGGACCTACCGGTATCGATCGAAGGACATTGAAGAATAGGAATCTCAAGAACACCCTCTCAATTACAAAATCTCAATAAAGTGCACTTTTTGAGTTGAGTTTAGTAGTACGGCATATAAGAAATGCGTTATTTTCTTCATCTGGGTCACAATAGATGAAACGTCATCACTTGATGACCCTGATTCATTAACCTAAAAAAAGATCGCCGCCAAGAAGCGCTTAAAATTGCACTTTATTCGGTGAACATAGTCAAAATCGCGCTTCTCTTGAGTCGAACCCTTGCAAAACCCAATGAAGGAAGGAATTCGTAAAAAGCAATCGCCTAAATTCCCCGCTGAAATCTGTGTGGACATGAGCCATGGCGGAGTCACGAAATCAATCTCGAGGTAATACGCATCCTTCACTCGCATGGAGAGAGACGCTCATGCGCATGTGCCTGCATGGAGAGGATGTTTATTTACGCGCGGATGAGCCCACGGGGCCTAATATGCGTAGTTCGGAAATCAAGCAGCAATGTTGAGGCATGCAACTACTTAGACCCGCATGCATATGCACTCGAGGCAAGTAATGTTCACCACCACCTTGGTGGCAACAGGGCTTCTAACGAATACGGATCCTTCCGAACCCCTTCAAACCATCCCCGGCAATTACTCGAGGGTGGCCTGCATAGCCACTCCACAAGTGGATTTAGGGGCTTCTTTTCGGGGTTTAAGTAGGACTTTTACTCGAGGATTTGTGTAAACCCCAGAGATATGTGTTCAGGGCCGTGCATTTTTCTTGGGTCTTCAATCTCACCTCATTCTGTACCACACAACGTCTAGGACGGAATTTTGTGCATTGGAGGTCATGTATATAGTTTCTACAGGGCTTGAAGGCACCGTTTTCAAAGTGCCTAAACGTCTAATGCATCTGCAACAACCCCCCCCCCTACCCTTTTTCCAAAGCAATGTACCTAGAGCTCTCGTGGCAAGCATATTGATATGAAACAAGTGACCTCCTGCATACAGCCGGTCGTCGTCAAGAAATTCCGTACGTAGGGTTGAGCCATTAAATGGGTCAATTAAGGTACAGGACTATGCTGCCACTAGACGCTATTGTCTGTGCAAGTACCATGACGTTGGTGAAGCCCCGAAACTTTATTAGGTGTTTCTAGAACCAAAGTATTATTATATGCAGGAGTTTTGATACCCGATACCTTCTTCCATACTCTTAGAACCATTTACTTCCGGATAGATTCAAGTGTAAATTAAAAGCTAAATTTAAGTGTAGACTCACATGTAGAGCATTTACGTTGGTGTCCCAAATAGGTCGGGAAGAGATTTAGTATTCAATATACTTGGGGGAGGTAAGAATGTACCCAGAACATAGGTCTAGCCGGTGACATCTATGCTCAAGGGCAGCTACTTTGTAAGCTTCCTGATTAATCAGTTTTAAAAATATAGCTTTAAAATTCCCCCTTACGTTTTTCCAAAGATATACATGTATGGCTTGTGTACAGTCATATATCATGTTTATACGGATAGGCCAAATGTCTAGTCCTCTCTAACCATTTTCTGTCCGATTTGAAGAAGATTTTAGACTCCAGAAACCCCAATACATCTACAGCTAAAGTACCATAATTGTGGCTTCGAAAAGGTATTTACACATAATTAAGTATATGTAGATTTCTGTTGGGTGTAGTTCCTATGAAATTTACGTTGATGAATCTATGCAAAAAAATCCAGATTATAAATTTATATCTATTAGCGGAGACTAATGGTCAATAATTGAGTCATGAAGTCTCTAAATCTGTCGGTATCTTAGTGAATTGCTTTGACTAGCGTAGGATTTAAAATGGTAGTGCGCGACCCAGATTGCTTAACCACCAACACTACACCCGATTACTTATAATCAAAGTTAGCAAATTACCCACAAAAAAGATTTTCCTTTAGAAAGTTGGCTTATAAATTCAATACAATTAAGAGACCTGGAAAATCAGTACCTCTCTGGATGCTGAGACAACATTGAGTTCTCCAGAGCTGAACATGTGTGCAATTTTGACTTAATTTCAAAACTTTATATCATGCATCAACAACTCAATAAATGGGGGCTAATTTTCAAGACACAGTGAAGGACAAATTCACTGATACAGATTTATGATTTTGCACCCAAAGATACGAAGATCACGTGACAGAGGGTCCTTTTCGCCAATTAAAGCCTTCAACAATCTTAAATAACAATCAAAAGTACAATTTCTTCTTTAAACACTTTAATTCATTCAATAGTAATCCCAAGCATTTTCTTGGGATTGTTTTCAGTTAATTCTAGATGAGTTTCATGGGTTAGTCACGTGCCGACTTCAAAAGTAGCTCTTTTAAGAGTAGTTTTTAAGGAAGAGGCTCAGTTAAAAACATGAATCCCACTGGACTCTGAATTAGCTTATTTCAAGCGCCAGGCTGTAGCATTAAATCCCATCTGCGATATTGTATCTTAATGGATTATCTGATTTGACTACATCTGGGTAGCACACATCACATAGAAATAAGCATCCCCAGCTGTAGATCACTCTCTCAACACTTAGTTGAATAGCTATATTTAAAAACCAAAAATTGAATCGTATTCTTTGTACATTTCAACCCATGTACTGCACATAACACACGAATCGACCACTTTTTTAAAAAAGCATGATCGTTTTGGTGTAGTATTCTTCAGACCCTTTTAAGTTTTTAATTCTTGCTACCCTATTCTGTTGAATGATAGCTGCAGCATCTTGAGTATCTTCAGTTGTTGCTGGAGTCCTATGTGCAGTGCCAAACCTCTATGTACCATTACGATTAACATTAATATCTGCTTCATACCGGTTTCATCATCGTTTCTTATTAGTTTCAAGTTACTTATATTAACTTTATATCTTTTTATCCGTGTAAACAATTGAATCCTACATATATATAGACTAGTCCTGCATATACGAGACTATCAGGGGCTGGCTCGGCCAACGTGTCATGTCAGGGATCCTAACTTCAAGAAACGTGGCGTTTAGTCCCTAGAATTTTACCCCTAGCTATTTTATAAGTGTTTCATATCTGTTTCGTATTACTCTATATATTACTGGTCAATCCGGTCGTAAGGTACATTAGTGTCACGCCTGTTTCAGATTAGTTTCTCTCAGAAACGTTTCATTTAGGTTAGCATGAAAGCGGTTTCATATTAGAATTATTATTGGTCAGATCCATTTTGACCACATATCCATATACATTATGATTCAACCCTGAAGGAGCCATCAACCAAGATTTTGTAAAGAGAAAACACTATACAGGAATATAATCAGTAGTATATGATCAATCACTTGTAAGTTTCAGTTTCAGGTTGCCTAACTTTCTAGGATACCTTGGTAGTTTTTACGTGTTCTTTACTGTATAGGGAGTTCCGGGGCTTATATCCAGTCCTGACCTCTTGACTAAGGTCATTTCGTCTAACCGCAGAACTTCTTGCCCCATTTCAATAGGATCTGATTTATCTTCACTTTAAGAATCAACATACTGACGGGGAACCTCGTATTCAATGTCTGTTGGTGAAAAACATTTTGTAAACCGGTGTATCACGTGACGGATACCAATTCCGAGGGCCCAAGTATTCCCCGGTTTACCCATAGGCTACAGTCAACAAATAGACTCGAACATCCTATATTTACAGATCCGAGGGTAATATTCCTCAGAAGCTCTCGAAAGTCCTCGGAAGTATTCGGAAGTCCTTAATCCAAACTAGCGTATTTGTGCAAATGTTCTGGAATGGCATCCCACAAGTTCTTCTCCTTCAACCACAGCTTGGAAAAGATCTTGGCGGTGTACTTATGTGCAGAATCACACAAGACCGTCACCACATTGCTTCCCTCCGGCAAGGTCTGCGCCACTTCCATGGCAGCCACCACGTTCAAAGCACTGGTTCCACCCACGTAAATGCCCTCCTCGTCCAACAACCTGTACACCATGGCAATGGACTTTTCGTCGGAGATTTGGATAGTCTCGTCCACCAATGCGATATCCGGCCGCAAGTTCTCGGTCACGCGGCCTTGGCCGATACCCTCGGTAAACGAAGAACCTCCCCGGATTATCTCTTTGCCGTTACTTTTAATGTACGAGTACAAAACGGATCCTGGAGGGTCGGCAAGCACACACTTGACCTTTTCGTCCATGGTTTTCAAGTAACGCGTGACACCGGCAAATGTACCCCCGGTTCCGGTCGAACACGTCCATGCCTGCACACTGCCGTCCAACTGAGCCCAGATCTCTGGCCCCGTACTTTCGATGTGTGCCTGTCTATTGGCAATATTATCGAATTGGTTGGTCCACACGGCATTTTCAAGGCTTTCGGCATGTCTTTTGGCCTGGTGGTTGTAATTTTGGGGGTTGTCAAATGCAACGGCCGGAACTGGGTGCACTTCGGCGCCCAAAAGACGAAGCGTTTCGATTTTGGATGCCGCTTGAGTGTTGGGCATGTAAATCACACACTTGTAGCCTCTCAGCCTGCACACATGGGCCAACCCAATTCCGGTGTTACCTGCTGTTCCTTCCACAACCGTACCTCCGGGCTTGATCAAGTTTTTTCTTTCTGCATCATCCAAAATGAATTTAGCTGCCCGGTCTTTGATGGATCCGCCAGGGTTCATGTACTCGGCCTTGGCGTAGATGTTCCGGCCCACAGAATCCGAGATACGAGGGAGCCGAATGAGCGGAGTATTGCCAATTGCGGCGGAAAAGCCATCGGCAACAAGCGGCACGAATGGTGGCACGAAGTTTTCGGGTGCAGCCGAGATTTTGATTCCTCTGCGGATACTAACGACGGTACGGAGAAGCTTGGTCATTGGCGTTGGAGGTTGTTGGGCGGGGAAACTTATGACGTTGGGTCACGTGCGCGCACGTGACTTGGCACGTGAGAAGATACTTTAACATGAAGCATTGCTACAGCTTAATGGCCATGTGATTTACCAAGAAATTAGTAATTTACTCTAAAATGCTTTGGAAATGTTTAAACCGACATTGAGCGAAGTACCTCGGAATTCAGAAGGGTTTGGAGTATTCTCTTCGTACAAATCAAACATCCCCCATACCGGACCCTTGACATGTCCGGAATTCTTAATATTCGTAGAACCTATTTTAAATATCCTGGAAGAAAGAATGTGACTGTTGTATTGGCCCTTTTTTTTCTGTAGTAGCTTGGTGCACGGGTGTAATTTTACTCCCCACCCCCGGAACTCAATGTCTGGCATATATATAGTCACAAATACATTCCATAAAATTTTTACTACTTCAAGACCAGGAGAATTCAATCAGTACGATGTAATCTTTCAAAATCCTGGACTGCATAGTAGGCCTAACATAGTAGAGACGAAAAGTTGATGAGCGAAGTGAAGGTGGGATACGAACAGGAATATAATAAGAGTATTATATGCAGAATAAATGGTTTTAAGCAATTTGATTATCCAATAATAGCAATAGGTTTTTCTCAAGCCAATTAAGTCCCTACATAAGACCATAAGTGCGGTTTGGCATTTTCAACACTATGTGAATCCACACCTAGAGTAGTCTTCACTATATATTTCAGTGTACCTCAGGATGTATACAAGACACTAAATAGAATATTAGAAATTACGAAGTGCTAGGCCCCTATCTACATTTTTTCATTTTACAACTATAGAAAAAGTACAGGGCTGACTTAAGGGAATCAGAAAAAAGATTGTTCTGGTCTACGAGTGTAAGCATAGGCTTTTTTTGGTAGCCAAGTCTTTCGCAGCAAGCCAAAGACCCAGCCGTTTTCTGCCTGTCGCCCCAAAAAAAGGGAAATTAATGTCTTAATGTGTACAAAGTGGTTTTTGTGTCTTACCGGATTATATTTTTTGTGTAGCCTTTTTTTTTTGGGCTGTTGGGTCAGTCAGATGTCTTCCAAAAGACCAATGCGCTTCTCGTTGTAGTGCAATATTTGGCCGTGTTGGAGAGTATTTTCATAGTCTAAACTGACATATTTAAATTTTATGGAGCTACATTACCTTTTTTAAATGTTCTCGAGTCTTATAGTTATTATGGAAAACTTGTATGTGAAACAAAAAAAAAAGCCATTTCCTTCTTTTGGCCTGCATATAGACTTCTCTCCCAGACCTCAGACGGATTACTACACAAAGACTCTTTTGTGTCTCAAAATAGCTTTGTATTGTACTTCAAACACAAAAAGTGTTACACAAAGTTCAATACACAAACGTTAATGTTGACACAAATATTCTTGTGTTCCAAAACACAAAACTCAGCATACCACAATTTCGCAGCCATTGCGATCTATAAAAGCCAAAAGATTCCCCAGAAATAAGTTTTTTTCCCCACCACTTTTCTTCTCCACATCTCTATCCAAAATCCAAAATTACAAAGATGTAAACAAAACTAAACGGTATGTCATCACCATTGCATACCACCACACATCATGCTCTTTTTCCGGAGAGTGCCCTTCCTCTATGATGGAACGAGATTGTAGATTCAACTCTAGCAGCTTTCAGGGAGCATTTTGTAAAAGACCTTTGAGATGGCGGCTACTGCCGTGTTCGTGCCCGCACGCGAACGCCCCAAGACCAGGTGGTATTGGGGTAGGCACACAACCGAGTGGTTTGACAGCCGCGTCATTCCATTGGTCATCTTGGGCTGGGCCTCTCTCCAAGGGCCGTTTCAATACCTCCATTTAGCTTCGGGAGATTTGTTCTGGTTTTTGAGGAACGACGAGGTCCGTAAGGCATCCAGAGGGAGCAAAGCATGCATGGTGAATAGCACGTACTTAGTATCCTATACTAATTTTCAAACCATTGTCCAGAAGATTGAGCAATGCCATACATCGGTTTGTGGACACTTTTACACCAGCCTCTTCTTAGTCGACAAAGAAGTGGCTGGTGCAGGTGTAAAGGGGACTAAACAGTCCAGGGATGAATCGATGAATACTACTTATAGTATACCTCTAGCATTCTTTGAGATTGTGAACATGTAATATGAACCTTTCGGCGCGGGTTTGTGGAGCATGAGTCACATCTTTAAGAAGCTTGGGTATACTACGAGTACAGTACTTCTGGCATTTGCACCTGGACTGGGACGGACTCTGATACCTGTCTAAGAACTACAATCATTGATGAATCCAATTGGCTTAATAATATGAACATATTCTTTTTGAGAAAGTAGTATTATTATAGACTCATTCATTCCGAAGGTATCTAGGGTAATATTGTGAAGACCTCGGTCACAACTGGGTTCATGTTTTGATGTTGTTGGATCTGAGTAAGCAAAAATATCCACGAAACATTCTCGGATATCTTATTGAAAACAGATCTAAGACTCTTCATTCTCATCAAAGATTGAGGAGAACGAGAGGAGTTGATAGTGGAACTAGTTCTGAAGACATACTTATTTGTCTTCCCTGGGAAGATTGAATCGATTAATCTTGTATTTGAACTAATAAGATTTGACTCTATACAGATTTTTTCTTAAAGGTTTTTTACTCTGAAGGAACCTAATACAAGTAGTCCTATATTTTCAATATGGGCCTATTGTGTGCCTATCAAAAGCACATAACTAGGGACGGGACGCGCACAGGAATCTAGCATACACATTCGACTACCATTACCTCTACAATACCAGCACACCATCCATGAAAGTTACTTGAGCCGCAAATGCTCAATTAATTAACATCTTGATCACACTGCTGTCTTATAGATATCAGCCGAGACTTCCATCTAAAAGAATCCCTACGGTACTCCATTTTTGGGAGAACAACCCTAGGCTACTCTCTATGAAAAAAGGGCTAAACCTTCTTAGCACTTAAACTATTCTTTAATCATGCCAAGGTTGGAGTGAGATGTACTCAGTTTTCTGTATCAGATACTAGCTCTGTTGTATGTCTGAATGTATTACTAATGTAATTTTCGGACCTACTCTAATGTCTAGACTTGAACTGTGACCAAAGACATACTTATCCATTGCAGATAATGCTGTAGTCACGTGAATACTTTAAACTCTTCATGAGTTAAACTTTACACACTATTAAGTTTGTTTTTTTACTTTCGTCGTTCTTTAGTGGTGTCTGGCTTTATGGAGAATTGCCTTAATCTTGTTTAGGGTCTTGAGGTTTGCATCTTGCAAAACCTTAAGCTCGAAATAACTAGAGCACTTACATATACACCAAAAATTTCACAAAATGACTCAAATTCAACACTGGAATTGTAAGCCTTGACGTTTGGGGAATGGGTGCAAACCTCGTAAAAGTAAGAACGGGTCCGGAAATGCGACCTGTACACCCGTACACCCGTACACCACGTTACGTCATCACAGAAAAGTCCAGCACAAATCAACCCTTTTTGGTCAACATTTAATTAGAGTAAGATTTTTTTAGAATGCTGAAATTCCGGACATCACAGCAGTTACTTTTGAGCTAAAAAGAAGAAGTGTGTGCACTTTCGGAGTTGTAGGACGAAGGAGTTCCGACCGCGGAATCTAATTCCGGGGACCATCATAGTAAGCCATTCACTAACTGTACACAGCCAACTTACAGAGGCTATGATTAGAACCAAAGCCAAATCCGATTTTTCACATTTCAAGATCATGAAAAACTAATAATATCGTCTCAAGAGTAAAAACTGCACTGTGCAGTAAACAGCGGGAAACTCCGAGTCTGGTGCGATCATTCGCCAAGAACTTACTGTACGCACTGATAAGCCGCGGCCAAGCAATTCCGCCCAAATAACCGTGGATACTCAAATGGGCCCATAAATGACTAAATTTCTTAGAGTAATGAATTTTCTTAAGGTTGGGTACCAAAGTAACCCAAAAAAAATACTTTTGATAAACATACTATGTTTTGACTAATGCTTCAGCGCTGCCTGGTTCCAGTTCAAAACTCACTTGGTACTATAATATGTAGAAATTACAATAATTTAGGCTCCTATCATAATTACTGATTCTACAAATTTTGAAGTTTCCTCGGAGCAATTTTTATTCTGAACTTGTACTTTTTTAGCTACTTTATTGCAACCTGGTATGATTATTACACTGATTACTTATATTTGCAACCTGCCACTGACTATTAAAATACCAAGTAGTTGAAACCGGCTTATATGCAGCCTGCTACACTCTCCTACTTGAACCATCTCATATTAATCATTGATGTACAGTTTTGCATAACTACACTAATTAATGTGAGATTGATATAGGACTCTGATTGATGTACTCCTTGACATAGGACTCTGATTGATGTACTCCTTGCCATAACCACACTGATTGATGTAAGATTGCCATAACACACTAATTCGTGAACTCCTTGGCATAACTAACTTATCAATATGCAATAGTCATACTATATCAATTGATGTACTGGTATTCATATTGCAAAATTCTTAATTTTATAAATGTCACAGTAAATATTAAAAGAAATTTTTACCATTGATGTAACTTTAATTCATGGATTAAATTACACATTCTGGACGTCCTCGTATTTTTAAATTACACCGTATGTCTTGACGTCCACATATTTCTTGGGTGTCGTATTTCTTATTGTCGTTTTTTTAGTATCGTATTTCTCAGGATCGTTTTTCTTAGTGTCGTATTTCTTCGTGACGTTTTTCTTAATGTCGTATTTCTAAGTATCATTTTTCTTAATGTCGTATTTCTGAAGCACATTTTTTCCAGAAACATTCTACTCATTGCCTGATTGTGTGAGCAATAGCTTCTCAATGGCCTGATCCGGGCCGAACAAATGGCACCTCGCCTTTTTATCTGAGTAGTAATACACTCTAAAAGAAGATCAACAAATTCACAGCTAACACAAGAACCAAATAATATAAATCTACATAAATACTTTTGATGAAATTATACAGTCACCGACTGTAGTAGTAAGGTAAGCGATATCTGAACATTTCCGTATGAATTTTGGACTTTGAACTTTGCATCATGATTATTGGCACTTCCTCTGATTTCTTGACCTGCGCCATAATTTCTTGATCTGAGTCAAGATTTCTTGATTTGAGTCATGTTTTCTTGATTTGAGTCATGACTCCATATTCAACAGCAGATGACGTTTCGTGGCCTAATTCGTGCAGCAAGCACAAGCAGCCACGGCCTTTTTTTAGAAAGTCTGGGCCGACGTATTCCTGTTTCCGCCGCACGGGAAAGATCATGCAGAAAAGTTCAAGGAGAATCTCATGACCAGAAACTAAGATGTGCGGGGGCTCGTAATCTCACTTGCGTCGAAAGAAGGCCCGTCTAAGAGAGAATTTACGAAAAGGCCGGAGTCGCGTCGGAGTTCTGTTAGCCAAGCCGGACGGCCGAATCATTCATTTCCGAGCTATTGTCTCAGTGGAGCCGACTTTTACATGGCGCATGGAAAGTTCCGGCATGGTCGGCAGCTGTGCCTCGAGAGTTGTACATGTTACAATTTTTCTGCTTGCGACTCGGAAGCACGGCTATGCCTCGGATTTTATTATATGTTGCCGCCTGGCCTGCAGGACGATGGGTTTCTTGTCATTGTAAGCCTGTATGAATCGGACCAAAGAAAAAATAGTCCGCGGGGAGAATTGTCCCGAGAAATGCAACGCAGGTAAATAGCTTCTATGGAATTAAGGAGTGGCGCAGACGTCGCAGAGCAGCATATGGTCGAGGGGTCTCAAAATCCCTCACCCTGCAGATACACTAACCATGCGCCCTGCAGATACTCCATTAACACTAACCATGCGCCCTGCAGACATTCATGTTCATACTAGGCATGCACCCTGCAGATACCTCCTTTCACACTAACCATGCGCACTGCAATTGTTCCCATTCACACTAACCATGCACCCTGGCTCGAATTTCCCGACCTCAATTTAGCTCAGCCTCACGTGCCGCATCACCACCTGGCGCCCAGCAATGTCCGATTTCCGGTACAAAATCTCAAGCGCACATAGGCTTGGTAGCGGCTGAGGTGACAAGAATGACGACGGAATGTGAAAACTAATTTTATAATTTTATAATTCTTGGGGATTCCTTGTATATTTTTAGAAAAGTCTGTGTGTTTTGTGTGCCTTAAAAGTCGTGTGTTTTGTGTGTGTTTTGAGTGTTTCTTTTTCGGGCTTTCTCGTTTCTTTTTTGGGGCAGTTGTGTGTGTCTTTTTCGTGTGTGTCCGTTGTGTGTGCATGGGTATTTTTAACGACTGCATAGCCTCCATCGTACATATGCGCATGCCACTGAAGGTTCTGACCAACGCATCCCTCTTTCGTTTACCCGCATGCATAAGATCGAACATATGCGATGCCGATGGTACTGCAGTTGGCGTCACTTCCCGTTGTGAGTGCTTGCATAACCCAAGACCCGTATCTGCAACCGTCTTACCATCATCATTCTTCTACATACTCCTAGTTTTCTTCGACTTTTCCTTGTACTTATCCTCGACTTTTCCTTCCTTTCGCTCGTCCCAGAGCTTTTTCATCTACAGTCACCAAGTCTATACTCCACTCTGCCTGCCGTCCACATTTCTTTGTGATAACTTAGGCAATTCCCCAAATCCCTTAAGCCACGCTCATATCGTCAGCCAAGCCTCCAGCAACGCCCAGCCTCACAAATTCAAAGCCAAGCCTCGGTCACAATCCATTATAATCTCCCGAAGCCATTGTAATCTACAGACTTATTATAGCCCACAGATTCTTTATAACCCTTCATTATCCGAATCTTTCAAGCACTCATTCCCAAAGCACTTATTTCCGAAGTCCTTATTCCCGAAGCTCGTATTCCCTCTTAGTTCCTCACGTCCACCTCGTTTCCACTCTTCCTTATCAATTCCTTTCCACCCAATCATTTCCTGCTTAGCAGCTCCATCCCACATATTTACTTTTACATTTACATTTCCTCCACCACTTAAGCCTCACGTAACTTTAGTTTTCCTTGACTTTAGTTTTCTTAAAGCTTCACTTCACTTCCTTCCACTTAGCTTCTCTTGAGCTTCTCCTTCACCATCACTATAGCTTCGCCGTTTTTTTCAACTCCCCCGAAAGACATGATGACCATTCCCCGAAACCAGCATTTGCCCTCCTTCCTTGACTTGGTCAAGTCTCTTCGGGATACAGACCTTCCCCCGCCCCCGTCTCACTTTCCACAGCATTTCCAGAGGATTCCGTTCGGCTCTCGTCCCATGACTTCACCTATATATGCCACTGATCCTCGGGCACACGGCTTAAGATCGCCTATTCCAGCCTCTTCTATGGGTTCCATGAGTTCTTCTGGCGTCGGTTCCATCGCTTACATGGGTTCTTCTGCAGGTACTTCCATGGAAAGCTCTTCTGTTTCCTTAGGAACTCCTCATGTGATTATCAGAAGCTCTTCTGTTTCTATAGGAACTTCTCCTGCTTCCATAGGAACTTCTCCCGCTTCCCTCTCCGCTTCGTCTACTTCTATAGGTGCTTCTTCTGCATCTATAGCCTCTATCGGAACTCCCTCTGCCTCTGCTTCTGCATCAGGCGCAGCTACATCTGCTTCTACATCTGCTTCTACTCCAGCTTCCATATCTGCCACAATAGCTCCCATTGGCCACACTCCAATTTCAAGACCCCACCTCGGCACCGACATGGCTCCCTCTTCAGAATACTTTTCGCCCAACATTTTGCATACACAGGTCCCCCACTTTACGGCGCTGGCTTCCGCATCTTCGCCCGCCTTTGGCTCCCACTTGGTGTATCCCTTACCTGCAGCATATGCTCCTCCCACAATGGCAACGCTGCCGTCACCAAGCCCAACCGCCACGGCTACACCTCCGAAATCCGCCAAAACATCACCTCAGGCCAGACTGCAGCTCGGGCCGAATCCGAAACCCGCAGAAAAGGAAACTATTACCGAGCTTCCGAGAAAAGCAGAAGAGCCCATTGTTCCCCGGAAAAAATACGCGTGTCAGGTGTGTCAGAGGTCGTTCACTACGCTGGGTCATTTGGCCCGCCATAACAGAACCCACACGGGCGAGCGCAATCACGAGTGTCCGTTTGAAACATGCACGGCTCGCTTTGCCCGCCAGGACAACTGTATGCAGCACTACAAGACGCATTTGGAGGCGAAGAGCAGGCCGAAACGGGGAAGACCCCCTCTCAAATCCGAGGGGAAACGGCTTAGTAGGGGCCTGGCCACGCTAAACATGAAGCACGAGACTTTCACCACCGAGGATGCCCGGACCAAGCCCGTGAAAAACGCCAAAGAAACGGAATGACACATCCGCCAAGCCAAAATTGAAGGACAAGACCAAGTTGAAAACGAACAAGACGCAAACATCACATTACTAATCAAGACTGCTGCAGTTCACGTGATCCCACTATGCCAAACATATTAAACACCGACGACGTTAAATCCGAGACACGACATCAACACCGCAACACCGACTGCCTACATCATTACAGCATCATCATCATCATTACACCACATCATACACACCAATACCAAAACCAGCATCATCATACCAACTCATCGCATCAACATCAGGACACCAGCATTCGGGGGCTATGGGGTCGTGGCTTCGTGAACCACAAAATCGGGATCAGAAATGTCCTGTGTATGGCATGCGATCGGACCCGCTAGGGCTGGGTCTGGATGCATTCCTGCTTTTCTTGCGCGCATAGTCCATTCAAATGCATGCCCGAAACCCAAGCCCGAGCAAACCCGGCAAGATAGATACACGTCGCGCAGCTGGGCCCCGTGCAGCGCCTAACTGCTTCCAGCAGCAGCGCGCATGACTCTCTCGGGTATCGTGTATATACAGCATGCGCTTGTTTGCTCGTGATGCAGCCTCCACCGGCGCAGCAACAAATCACTCCAGAGCAACAAATCAGCAATCAATAATTGGCAAGAAGCAGCAACTTCATAAAGCAGCAACTAATATTTGACAAAAGCAGCATGGTTGAAAAAGCAGCAGATATTTAACAAAAAAAACCACAAGGTCAGAAAATCCAACATCAAATCAGGAAAGCCAGCAATGTACATTAACAGAATGAAAATAGGCAGGAACTAGCAGCAAATAGTAGCTGCTCAGCAACAATAGCTCTAAATATGGGTTATTCAGCAACAATAGCTGCTACAAGAGTTCTAGTTACATAGGCACGACACATGACAATCTCATATACACGAAACCACCTCCACCACCTCAAGCAGCACGGGCATGCACCTCAGACTGATTGGGGCATCGTAGATCTTGTAGCTGGCGCCTGAGTGGCACTGGTAAAAAAGGGTAGAGCCATGGAGACATAACTCACCAAAGGCATTGACACTCCAGCCGCACGTGACTAGCGCCGTCTCGGTATCGAACTGGAATAAGTGGTCTCGATCCACGGTAGCCACACGACCCTCCATATTGACAAGAATTCCTTCCTGGAGCTGGAGCTCAAGCAAGTTATCGGTGGCGCACGCCACGGCCACAGCCTCTTGGCGGAGGGTTTGTTTATCTGGATGTACGGCGGCTACGTTATATGCAGGCTTTCCGATCACCGAGATCTCATCCAACGGTGGTTCTTCTGAATGTTGAACCGGATTATGGTGCTGGAGATAAGGAATTGGACCCGGAGATGTATCACGTGCTGGCCCTGCTATTTGAACAAAATGCTCCACTCCCAAAGGGTCCGACTCCTCAAATATGTACTGTTTGAGCAGGAGCCCAAAGGGAAAGGCTAGGGAGTAATAGGAGCCATTGAGGAAGGTCTTTGTTAGAAGCTCGTCGGTTATATTCTGTGCATTCACAAAACAGAGGAAAAAGAGAAGAAGCATTGTTCGATATTTTTAGGGCGGGCTCAGGCACGTTTTAGGGCGGTTTCAGGGGTTCAGGCACGTTCCAGGGTTTTTTCAGGTTAGTTCCACGCACAGTTCAAAAGGGTTACGAACTCGTTTCAAGTTTGTTCGGGTATTTTTGAGTACTATGAGGTGGTTGAGGGATGGTTTTTGACTGTTTAGGTGTTTTAGTGAGGTTTTCTTTGTCCCTTTGTTACTCTTTGTGTTCGGGTATTGTGCATTCAGCTGCAAAAGGTTCCGAGCCCGCGCATCCGCTCCCCGGGCCGATTTGGAGAATCCGGAAACAATCCAGCCACATGCAGGACCTCCATGTTTTCGCAACTCGCCCCCACGCACAAAGCATTTTTCCGTTTCGGTGCTGTACTTATTATCCGTTTATTTCGTAGGGGCAACTTTGCGAAACCACATGATATGTGCGTTCCCGCCTCATTACTCCCGACGGCAATTCATTATTCAATCATGCAATAATTCCAGTGCGTGTCAGCCCACCTAATTTTGGGGGTTCGGGTTTTTCGCCCCAGTAAAAGCGGCTCCCTTTATTCAGAGTCAACGACGGATTTCGAGGGTCTCCTACTATTTGATACTTTCCGACCACAGAAATTTCTGTCTTTATATTGATTCCGCAATGAAAACTACTTCTTTAGGTTACCCGAAATGTATGTGATAATCACAGATCTATCTGATAACAGAGATCTATCTGATAAAAAAAAAATATGGTGGTGCTGCATATACTTTCGTCTAAACTAGCCTATAGGACCGATTTTACTCTTCAGACCAATATTGAAATCTAATCTGTCTCAAATTGGGAAGTCTTCCCGTAGAGACTGTCTTAAAAGAATTATAGGTTGTACCAGAGGTACGGGTGCTCTATGAACGCAGGGTTTAGATTGATGGCTTAAGTGGGGGGGAGTGACTGCGAAAGGCCCGTACAAGAGATAGGAAACCAACGCTTATAGAATTAAAAATATTCAAAGAGTCCAAAGCAAACAGTTACGTTTACTGTTAATACGGTTTGATATCAGGCTCCCTGTCCAAGTGAGTAAAATTTGAGGAATCTTGATTATATGCAGGGCACCCTTTTAAATAAAAGTCGAAGGGTCTAAGAGCAACTTTAAAGAAAGGGTGACTTCTTCGAAAACATCTCATGATTTCATTGTACTTAATTTTCTTCTCTTGGGTTACTATTGTATACACTCTGTTGTGTCTTAGCTGATTATTCTATTGTATTTAATCATCCTCTCTTGGGTTTCTATTGTATACACTCTGTTGTTTCTTTCGCGGTGGGCATTATTACTTAAGGAATAAGGAGCCACTTTGGACCCTTTCTACACGATGAATCATTGAAAACGCGTAATATGCACTTCCTCCTTGAATTTAGCTACATGACTAGATTAAGTAACAATACTTCCAGATTAGGTAATAATACTTCCAGATTGGGTGTTTTAGTTTTTTTTAGTCCACACATTTATGTATAGGAAATAATAGTCTTGCATACAAAACTATTTTTTGGTGAAAATACTTCCAGTCAAAAAAATAACCATAATGTATAATAGAAGTAAAAAGTTTGGTAACGTGGGAATTGTACGCCAAGAGAGATTAATTATTGTCTTCTAGAAGATAATTGTTTTTTTTTTTTTTTTTTTTTTTTTTTTGTTGTGCGTTCGATACAATATTAGAAACTTGTGTATTCATACCGCGTTTTCGCATAATTTCATAGAATTTGAATTGTGCTAGCTGGCTTCATTCGAATGAATTGCGAGTGTTTAAGTTAAAACAATATTGTATTGTTTGATGTAGGTCTCATTGTTCGTATATGCAGGTGTTGATTTTTAGGGTTCTAGCAGCAAATCAAATAACAATTTGATTTAAGAAATCTATACTTCTAATTTAGTTAACTATTCTTCGGCTATATACGTGGGTATCTACAGTTTTTAATGACTTTATTTGCCGGACATAACTCGTCTTTTGGCTTTAGCGGTCAAAATATCTGTCAGTGCTTCTCAACTAAGCATATCAGTCAGCTTATGAAACCTCTTTCTTTTAGTGTTGATGTGCCGTACATTCATCATTATGCATCCCTTCGGCGTCCCATCGAATAAGGTAAAATGCATATATGCAGGTAGTGTACTAACCTTTGATGAAATGTTTGACCCACCACGGTAGAACTCTGCCTATTGAGGTTTTATTGATCCTACGCTGTCTGAACCTAACAATGGCTATTCTAAGACGCCGTGCCAACATATTGAGATGTTGAGTCGCGACGTCAAAAGATCCCTCATCGTTATTGTTAACGTGCATGTTTGTTGCATGCACGTTTTTTTACCAAAAAATATCTAAGTAGCCTATTCATCACTTGGAGGAGCCATTGAAAAATTAATACCGGTTATTAAGTACTAGTCGTAACAATCAAAAAATCGAACAGAACTTTTCGAATGTATATATAGCAGTGTTCTATATTGAATAGTTTTTCTGTCAAATACAAAACAGTTCTGAAAAACCACTATAATAATTAGACACTTCTTGAGATGTATCTAGCAGTGATTCTACTAAGTCACGTGACACAAAACTTTAAGTTTGAGCCAGGCACTTCGCTGAAGTGTTTACTTCTTGGTGAGAGTAGGCCTTCTATACCGAAGGGAATATGACAGATTAGAATCCATAAAGTATGAAGCCACCGGATGTACTGGTATCCTAGGTGTATATTCTTCACTGATATGCCTGCCGATGGATGTTCCGGGCGAGGTGGCTGCAAACACCCGTGCACCGTGTGACCTCAAACCCAAAAAGCATAATAGCAAAGGCGCCAAATAGAGATTTGCAAAATGTTCGAGAATTTCTGTGCTTTCCTTCTTTGTCCTAGTAATCTGCATCAAATTTTTTTCTGTCTTCACTTTGGTAATACAGGTGCTGATTATGAGCCCTGGTGCGCGACATATAAGAGAGACACCTACAACAAAGTCAATGACACGTCCACCAATCTATCTTTCTTTCAAAGAGACTCAATGGGTTCAGAAGCCAGTACGATGTTCATCACTTAATCTGAATTGTTAATTCTCAAATGGGAACTATGTACCCTTGTGAAACTGGAAACCAGAACTCTGCTTAAACATTCCTCTATTCTTCCTTATATGTAGTATTTCTATTCCAAGGTAATCCTTGATATATTGTTCTTTAATACATTTATACCTTACTAATACTTTGCTCGTTGATGGTTCCTCAAGAGAGGAACCGAAGTGGCTTATACAACTTTGAGAGAAACGTGTCACCGGAAAACTCTCCACTAGAACAATAGTAAGGATTGTTCTAGAATATTCGAAAGAGGACCATCGTGGCACTTCGTGCAGCGATGAGACACGCCGTTTGGAATGGCCGTTGTTACGATCGGGCAGAGTAGGCTTCATGAATTCTCTATAGGGAGGGCCCTGCCCATCCTGGATCTAACACTTGAGGCTGCATTAATTCATTAGTTTCTTGTAGATGCCCATATGCTACAACCATTTCAATCACAAAATTTAGAGTAGAATCTTGAGTAGCTGACGTTGTATATGGTATAACATCTATTTGTTGCCTAGAATTTATCTCAGATTTTACGCATTTTATTGAATACTAGACTATCACAAGAATCGAACACAACAAAGATCTTTCCGGTACTAGGTAGTTCATTTTAACTATTGTATCAACATACTTCTTATATTCAAAGTAATTTAGAGTTGTCAATAATTGAGTCCCGTTGGTTATAAAAATAGAGATAATCTCCCTTTTTCAACCTATGTTTTAGTATATGTATTGATATACAGGGATATGTAAGTTGTATCTTACAAGACCAAAGTTCTAATTAAGGTGTGAGGCGGGTAAGGGTTTTCACCCCCAAGTAACCTGCACATAGAATATAACAGGTCTGCATACAACACACATACGAAGTACCTTGACTCCGTTTGTTGGCACCTTTGGTTATTAGCATGGACCATATTACCCACGAAAGATTCCAAACCAACGCAACCAATTACACTGGCAACAAATACTTAAATGGATCTACAATATCTTTGTTAAAAATAAATATTTTTAAGAAAAAAAAGGAGCGAACCAATTAACACCCGTACCAATAGCATCTTAGCCGATAAAGTGCAGAAACTGTTGGTTGTAATCTTGCGCTTCAAAGACTGCACAAGTCCGCTCATGCCCGGATCAGTCACACAGTCAATTTTCTTCAAACTTTTCAGCCACCTTCCAATATTAGAGGAACAGAAAACTTTCAGAACGCCCCTGTTCGAGCCAGAAGACTCAGTCTGCAAGACCGCCTTAAAACGCATCATTGCGGCGAATTGAAGTAGGTGTCGCATGGTATGCATGGTCTCTCATATTAATTTTGTTTGGGGTGGTATAAGCAGCAGTAGGCGTCGCATGCTGCTCTCCAGTGTGCTGTCTCTTCTTTAATCCTCTAGTATCACCAGAATCTCTGATAATGGTACGAACATTACCGATCAAATCATGAGGTATGACGTTTCTTTTGTCAGATTTTTTAGTTTTATGTGGGTCTTGCCTGTCATCATCATAATACATTGGTTCCATCTCGCCTTCTTCTCTTTTTTGGTTTTCTGGGGAGGGCATACGCTTCTTAGCCTCAGAGGAAGACATGAAGAAGATATCCACTGGGATACATTCGGAACCAAGTGCTGACATATCCCCATTGATAATGATTTCCTGTAAATTGTTTTTCAAAAACCCGCAAATATGAGGATTAAGATTTTTAATCTTTAAGTCATCATCCAATAGCATTTTCAAAGGCTTGACAGTGTCCGCTGGGCCAAAGGCTAAATTATTGTTGTGAATACCAAAATATTCAAGCTTAGCGGGGTCTCCAGTAGTAGCGTATCCATCTTTTGAATTGAAGTCAGGGAGAATAGAATTGGCCCTTTCGGAAACAGTCATGAGTTTACGCTCGCTAGAATCCTCATCTTTTACGCTACTGAGATGCACATGTTTGCCATAAATCTTTGCATAAAAGTTGAAAGTTTCTGCCCAGGCAGTCGCGGAGAGAAGCAAAGCCAGGATGAAGGTGGTTGCTTTCATGATAATTTGAAGATTGAGTTTGTAGTGTTTTTTATTTTTTTATTGTTCTTATCGATTTCTTTTCTTGATTTTTTTTTCTGATTTTCTGATATTGCTGTTAGTTGTTAAGAAACTTTCTGGTAGATTTATAGAGACGAATCTAGGTCCATTATATAGGTAGACAATCACGCAAAAACCACAGTGAATTACGCAATGGATCTGAAGGGAAATCGAAAGATTTTAAATCATGACCTGGTACATGAATTATCCTGCATACCGGCAGCCGGAAGCATTTTTTCCGGGAATACTAACTCCGTTGACTACCCAAATTTTAAGCTGAAGCCAAGTCAGAGACATGAAGTTGCAGACGGTCTTATCAAAAAGATCACATATAAATTCATTGATCTTCGATCACCTACCCTTGCTTATCTAGCTTGACTCATAGAACGTGATTTGTCAAAAAAATCTGGCTCTTCATGTGTTCGTGTGATCTACTATTATTCTTTTCCATCCAATACTGCTGTTCGTTGCCGACAAACGTTTCACCTTTGTTTTCATTCACAATGGTCTTACCTATTAGATTTCTTTTGTGATTTCCGTTTTTAATTGTTTTAGAGATCCGATTCTGCTAAATTCTTCTAATGATGTGTAGTTTTGACATCTTAAAAGACTTCTGATCGTCTGCAACTTTTTGGAATCCAATATTCCTATAAATTTCTTTGCTTTGACTTAGAAAAGTACTGAAAACGCTCCTTGATTTCTTGCATTTCGGCAGAAAGCCCACTTCCTTATTGTTCAAGATAAAGAGGCCCTTGAATTCTTGCACAAATTCCGCTGCTCATGTTAAATTGGGGCTCAATTTTTTTTTTTTTTCAAAAGCTTTTTTTCTTGCAGTTCTCCTTTGAACTTTGTGTAATTTCCTGTTTTTCCGTATGATCAGAGGCCACTAAGTATCAATGAAGTACATGAAATACCCGAAGCATAGTAGTCGTTAGGAATATATTTTATAATTCAACTATTTTAAATATATTGGAATCACTATTAGGTGTATTTCGCAGACCCCTTAAACGAGTCTTGTGATACTTGGGTTCTTGGAATGCACTTTTGGCACCAGTAAGAAAGGCTCAAATATTCAATATCACATGATCTGGCTTAATCTAACTACTGATTGCTTGAATCTAATTGAGTCTAGTTCTAGACTCGATATCCAATAAGGGGTGTTTCCTATAGTGTGAAATAGTGCGTGCAGTATATTATAGTAATAGTATTAGACCCCTTGGTCATTCGTGGCCATGCTACAGGGTCTGGGTGCAGTACGACAATATGCAAAGGTAATTCCAGTTTGGTAGAATATCGGTACACCAGAACTTCCATAAACTTCCAGAGCGAATTTCCGCTTGATTGTTTCATTTGAAGCTAAATCTTGCCAAACCACTCTCATAATGTCGGCTGATTTGTATAAACCGTTATCAGGTAAGTATATACTGTTATCAGATATGCATAGACTGTCGTCAGATATGTATACACTGTTACCAGATAGGTGTATACCTGGTAGAGGTCTTTGATACCTTCTACTCTGAGAAGTACATAAACTGTAGCTTGTGGTTTAGAGAGCATTTTCAATATTTTCGATTATTTAGACAAGGAGCAATTTTGGTCCCTCTTACATTTAAGTAGACATTACTAGGGGACGAAGGAGTGCATGGGTATGTCCTATTGTCTTCATTAGTAATATTGCTCAACTTCACTTTTTTTTTTGATTTCTCATCACAATAGAACGACAATGTACTCTTAGTCAGACCAATTAATGTAATAAACTTGTCATGTGGTTGCACTGAGAAAAGAATATAGTACTGGTAAACGCAAGAGCTTGATTCCTAATCTCGAGATTTCCCGAAATTAGATTTGTCGAGAAAACCACTGGAATAGGAATGTAGTTATGCATAGAATGGGGCTCACATGCTACCTACTCTTACTGTATTAGGAAAGCTAGTGCGTAACTGAGACAGGGCCATTTTCCGTTTTCTTTTAGGAATGCCGAGCCGTCTATGCGATTTCACATATTAAGAAAAAAATGAATAATTATCAGGATTTGGTGTCCAACGCACTGGGTACACTGCCTTGTCTATCCCTTTGAACACTCAACTTCGCACTACTACGGGCTCTTGGTCATGTGCGGTGAAAGTGCCCTCCAGTCACGTGAGTCCCGCGACAAATCAAATCTCTCCTTAGTAAGCTAACCAACACAATGTTCTTCAAGTCTCTTTTGCACACTGCAAGATCTGTACGTATTCCTATTGTCTAGATTGGGGATCAGATAAAATGACTTATCATTTGAATCATATGCTTTCATTTCTCAGCCCTCATAGCTTTAGCGCTTATATCCCAATCAGATCCCAAGCCTTGCATTCCAAGCCCTTACATCCTTAAAGCTTATGTGTACATCCTGAACCTCAAAACCAAACACCTAAGCAGCATTACTAACCCAAGGTGCCTGCATCTAGACCGTCGTTTTCGGCTACGTTTGCTGCCAGGTTCATTTCAACAGAGGTCAAACATGCCATTGACAAGGCCGTACAAGGGTCGCCCGTGGTGTTGTTCATGAAAGGCACACCGGAATTTCCCCAGTGTGGATTTTCCAGGGCCACAATCCAAATGTTGGGCCAGCAAGGCGTGGATCCCATGAAATTCGCTGCATATAACGTCTTGGAGGACCCCGAATTAAGAGAAGGCATCAAGGAATATAGTCAGTGGCCCACGATTCCTCAACTCTACGTCAACTCCGAGTTTGTGGGCGGCTGTGATATTATCCAGCAAATGGCACAATCAGGAGAGTTGGCCGACTTGTTGGAGAACAATGATTGCTTGGTTCCGGAAGAAGATGAGTCTGCGCACAGTGCTGACGTCAAGCCTGCTGAAAGATCCTAACTGTATAAAGAACTGTATAAAGATTTCAAACCTGTATAAAGACAGTGTATAAATATTGTGTAGAGATACTGAAGATATTGTTCAAAGAGACTGTATATACAATGATATAAAGTATAATTTTTGCTGGACTGTGTGTAGACACAAAACGGTCCAACTGTATTTAGATACAAAAAATATAGCTGTATTCATAGCTGTATAAAATCTTTTCGGCCAAAAATAATTGTAAAAGATACAAAAGCATGGTTGACTATTCGGCCGGAAAAATGTAATAGTCACGCGATAAGCACATAATACTCCCACCGTAGAGATCCACAACTCTCAGCTACAATTTTGAGGGGAAATATGCTTGCCGTGAAATGTGAAAGATTTCAAATTCTACAAATCTGAATGCCTTTTTTTCAGGATTGAATGGCCCAAGTTAATCGGTCGGAACTGTATAAAAGCCCTAGACTCACCTAGCATATAGTATTATACTATGAAGGTGTCGGTAGAAAGATGATTGCATAGATAAAAAGCTGTAGATTTTGCTGCACAGATACAAATATCTAACTGCATGAAGATATCCGTATATAATTGCCTAAAGGAACCCTAAAAAATAATTAGTAATTAACCACTTTTAATAATATACCTGCGTAAAATGTATTTTACGAAACCACTAAATAGAAAACAATTAAATACATTGTTAAATTTATAGTCCTACAAGATAATTTGCGTAAGATTATAAAGATAATGTGAAGAGGGCAGTATATGGTAACCTCTTAAAAAAAATACCAAAAGATGCACATTAAGTGGATTGAATAGGCTAGAAAAAAATTAGTCTCCACTTAACCAAAGGGACCTTGATTTGCTTCGGAGTACTTTTTAATAGCATAAAAGACAGCAAAAGGTGATTTATGATTGGCACCAGGCTTTCCTCTGGCACATCAATTTTTGTATTGAATTCTTCTGTCCAGAATATCCATCCTTTGACCCCTGGCTTAGCGAGTGATTATGGAATTTTATGTGCAGATTCAGTCACTACTTGTCAACAAGCACCTAGCATGTACGGAGTCAAGGTACTTCGTAGTATGTTGTATGCAGACCAGTGATGCACTATGTGCAGGGTACTGGCGGGTGAATGGTTGTTGAAACTACTTCTACCAGTGATGTCCTGAAATGGTACTCTGTGATGGGAGCNGTTGAAACTACTTCTACCAGTGATGTCCTGAAATGGTACTCTGTGATGGGAGCTTTCCTAAGAAAGTTAGTAAATGGTTTAACATTGATGCTCTGTGTCTCTCTAGTAAGCGGCATAATATCCACTAAGGCTTGATAGACGTTTTTCCAGTAACTTCAAATCTGACTTCGAAATTTTTTTGAATAGCATCAGGAGAATATAAATCTCGAAGTAGGCTTCAATACCTCACTATTGGGATTTGATTAATGTTAATATGTTAAAGGTCTAACCCAAAAATAAGTTCAATTTAAACTGTATTTCAATTGTGGTATAATTCGAAATGGGTTGTTTAAGCAGTGCCCAACAGTTCATAAATTCAATCCACATCCAGGCTTTACACATGGCCAATATATCAATGTGAAACCGATGATTGTAGTCGTATCACCAACACTACAATACTATGTCTTCTAACAAATTTCTTGAATAAAAAAGTTTTTTTGAAAAAAGACAGCTTTTGAGCACACCTTTGCAAATCCTATTCATGCAATTAATTCGAGTAATTGATAACCTAGAAACTCATTTTCTAAAACAGCAAAAAAGGGATGTCGAGACCCGAGAACTTACCGAGAAACAAGTATTTCGTGATATTCGAAGCCAGTCTTTCATGAATTTTTCTAGTTCCCTTAATTTTCTAATAGTAAGAGTCTTCCCCAAATTTAGAAGTGGCGTCTGAATATTGTACTTTTGTATAAGCTCGAAAACTGGTACTATTTTAGACGGTGTTCTTTTTGAAAAGAGACACACCGATGCACACAAAGAGTGGGTCATGAATCACATTAATTTCATTGTCCTTCTTTCTCTCTCCTTTATTTTTCTGGACCTTTATTTTACACCCTTTATTAGACTGTCTTTAAGCTCATAACCTTTTTCAACCTAAAGATTGCAATTGTGTTCTTTTTGCCATAGCTACAACTCAATCATTCAATGTGCCCCATTTAGTTCCAAATTCCTTTTAATTTTTCGTATGTACTTGGCAACTTTATGAATGCGCTACCAGTATGGTATATATGGCTTTAGATTTTATGATTCTACCCAAGAAACAATGCTTCTGGAGTGCTAAGTAGTAACCGTGTATATTGAATACTTTAAAGACTGTAGAACGATCTTATATATAACTGTATATAACTGACTAAAGACCCTTGTTTATAATCGATAGTCACATAACCTTGTGACTAATCCCGTAGTTACCATTCCATATTCCAATCCTTCCATTCTACAGTCACGTGATGCATCTCTTAGACCAGTGCTTGACGGTCACATTCGGAGCATTCACAAACTCATGCGGTGCTGCTTTTCACAGACGAACGGCGTCTGAGCAAATTGGAGTCGTTCAAATTAAGCGTGAATTTGAAGTCGCCATTGGCCCCGCTTATAATTGAAGACAGCCGCGTGGCATATTCATCTCCATTATTGGTCAGTTTCAGCGATTCAGACGAGAAAGACGTCGACAGAATGGAAAGGTGCGTCAAGCCTGCATTTGCTGAATCGACGAGCGCATCCTCCTCCACCAGAAACTCGTGTATAGAATGCACGTCGCCGAGTTCAGAATCGGCATCTGAGTCCGCTAAATCTGAGTCCACTAAATCTGATTCGTTCAAAACATCGGACTCATTCACATCATCATTAAGATCGGATTCGGACAACTCCGAGTCCGCGCTACTATCGTCGCTGAAACTGTACCCCGAATTCTGGAACACGTCCTTGAAACTCACATTCGTTATGGGGTTGGGCGTGCGAGGCATTTTCAGGGGCTTTTTTGAGATGAACGACGTTCCCACATCAAACTTGACGTTTTTAGAGTCTGCCTTCAACTTCTCCCGCTTGTACTGGGCGTAATGTGCCAACAGTTTGGTACTCACGTGAGACATGGCGGGGTTGTTAAAGAGCTGCTTGATGGCAACACCAGGAGAAACCAACGCCTTAGTTTTGCCCAAAGGGCTAGGAATTTTCCTCAAAGTGCTGTGGGTGCTTGGTGTAAGCGAAACTGAGCTGGATGAGCTGTTAAGGTTGTAAGTAACTGGAAAGTAGCTCTGCGACTCGAGAGCCACAGCATTGGCCATCCATGGGTGGTTGTATATCTCATCAAGAGTGATTCTATTCTTGGTGTTGACCACCAACATCTTGGAAATTAAGTCCTTAGCATCGTCCAGGATCTCGTCCCACCATGGCTCCAAGAAAACATAGTCTGCCGTAAGGATCTTGCGGGTCAAAGCCTCGGAGTTGTCATCATAAAATGGAGGAAAACCACAGAGTGCTGTGTATAAGAAACAGCCGAGAGACCAGATGTCCACAGCTTTGGAGTAGAAGTTGGCCTTTGATTTAGAGCTCTTGAACCTTCTCTTGGTAGTCTCCACGCCACAGTGAATCACCTCGGGAGCGGTATAGCCAGCTGTACCGCAAGGCGTTTTTAAGTTGCCATGGAACGCATGGGACGAGCCCACTTGTGCCGGGTCTGGCTTTAATTGCTTGGCCAAGCCGAAATCGGCTAGTTTGATCATGCCAACGCCTCCTCCACCGATGCCGGGCATGAAAGCACCCTCATCAACCTTGGACTCGTCGTCAGATTTGCGGAGGCTGGCTTTAAACTCCTCTGCACTCCGCTCCTTCATTGGTATGCTCTTGAAAAGAAGATTTTCCGGTTTTATATCACGGTGTACCACGTTTCTCAGGTGCAAGAAGGAAATGGCATTCAAGAGCTGCAAAAACACATGGCGTGTGAGGTCTTCGGAGAAATAAGTATATTCGATGATCTTGTTGAAGATCTCTCCACCGTCGCAGTACTCAAGGATCAAAAAGCAGTTTTCCTCAGTCTGAAAGGACTCTATTAATCTTAGCACGTTTTCCTGGCCACCGGATTTGTTGAGAGTCTTCATCACGTGTATCTCGTTGTTGATGTTGAACAACTGCTTGGTAGAGAGATTTAGCTTGTTGATGATTTTGATGGCAACCACATCCTTGGTTTCGATGTGTTCTCCTTTGTAGACGCTAGAGAAGGCGCCCTCTCCCAATAAGCTGAGGAGCCGGTATTGTTTGGGTAAGTTGGGATAACTGTCCAAGCTGAACATGGGACTATGAGTTGTATCCGAGAGGTTTTCCTCAAACATGGTAACTAGTATATGAGGAGCAGTGTATGATAGTTATAGCAACAGTAGTTATAACAGGATGTAAAAGTTAGATGAAAATAGTTAGTTTGAATTGATAACACTTGACGGTTCCGTGTCGGATGTGTTGACTGTGCTTATACCACTTAACAGAAGGTTAAGTAGTAATGTATGGGCGTATTGGATAAAGTTAGACGTTGGAAGTCCATTCAATGTTATGTATGGCAAGTATCTATCGGCTCAAGGACGGCAGAAAAGAAAGAAGTTTCTCGTTTCGGATCGGCAGCGCCAAGTAAGGCTCAGGTATAACAATGGTCCAGTCGCAGTGATGTGACGCCTGAGAAGCAGTAGTTACCTGTTTCGAGAATGTTTCAGGAATGGGGAAAAGTGCCTTAGTAATGAAGTATTCGGCCGGGCCCTGTGCAGTATGAAGCAGCAGGGGTAGAAAAAGCAAGGGTAGTCGGGCAAAAAACAAATGCCAAAAAAGATCTGCGGTGCCAAAATAGCCGGGGACCGTCGCCTTAAAAAATCACCGTGGAAATGTTATGATGGCTTTCGAGGGTAGAAAAACTAAAAATAAGACGCACCTCGCGCGAAAAGAAACTCAATGCGGTAGTGGCGAAGGCAGAACAAACGGCCGCAATTTTGAAACTGCCTGGAAACTACCGTACCGGGCTCGGCAAAGGAGTCTGGCAGGGCGAGTCCGGGGAACATGCAGGAGCTCAGTTTTATACGGTCATTATAGAATATAATACAGTTTACGGACATAATAGGACATGGCCTTATACCTACATGACAAGGCATGTATCGACATTAAAGGGGATAATAGATCATATCGAACGTACAAGAAGTTATGGTGCAGCACATGCTATGATCCTGGCAGGTGCGGCTATACTTAAAAAGGAATCTCTTAGGAAATTTAAACTGGTCTCCTGCAGCTAGGTAATCCTTATGCTTTCCACTTAAACTAACTAGGCTTTTGGGGTAATCTGTAATAGATGCATGAGGCTGTATTAGCTGTATTATGCTGCATCCGGCTGTATTAACTGTACTTTCTAAATCAGAAGAAAATCAGAGGCTGTATTGGGTTTTAGACGATGGCCTGTATTAGGCTGTAGTCAAGAGGACGGTGGCTGTGGGTGTACAGTTACACGTTGTTCTTCATATTACGCTTCTTCCGGCATGCTGTACACATATTAAGATTATTATAGTCTCGACTTAAAATTCTAGAATGGTTACGATGTAGATTCTTTTCAAATCTAGAATAGCAAATCCAAAATTAAGTATGTGACTTCTGATCTAGAATGAGGTTTGGTCTCAGCTGATTTCGGCTAACTATTGTTGGGGCTTGTTGTGGTGGCGCCCGGGTTCGCAACCTCATCATGCGCAATGATATCATTAAACATTAAACCACGCCAACCCCGCTCCGATGCGGCATTTTGTACCGTTTGCTCCATGTCTCAGATAAGTATTTTGTATCTGCGCCTCGAGTCAAGTATCGGCCACTACGAAATGAAGCTCCTTACTTTGGCCGTGGTCGCCGATGGCTTCTAATCCTTGGCTAGGTGCGTGCGCTTCCTGGTGTGGCATGATGTAATGGCGCATTTTACTGCGGTGAGCCACGGACTTGGTGCAACATTAGCCACGATTAGAGCGGTGCTTAATCACGATACTGGGAAAATCGGTTTTTTAAATCCCCGCACTCGTTTTTTCTGCACTTTTATGGAGAAGCCCCTTATTAGTCGGGCCTTACTCAAAATACATGTCCTTAATTGGGTAATATTTGAAAAAATGTTTGTTAATGCTTGAGAAATTTTTAAGCAATGATTGAGCAATAATCGAGCAATACTGAGTATAAATAAGTGGGGCTAGGAAGTGCATATGCACCACCAGATTTGAACACAGCAAAGGGATCTTAACACCAGGAATCTAGAAATTCAGGAATGTTATGGAATGAATTGGCGGGCATGATAGCCCATTCTTACGTGAATCTAGTCGTCTTCATCCCTATTTCTGTCTATCTGTCAATTTCTGTGTTGTCTATTCTGGCTCCTCTATTCTGTCTCTATTAACTATTTCAGTGTCATATATTCTGTATATATGTCTATTCTATTATACCTGTTAGATTCCGGTTACGTCAGGTACTCTGTTTACTATGTTCATTCGCCGATGATTCCTCCGAGGGAGGAACCTGAGGTACTTATATAGTTGTAAGATAAGGTGCGCGCTGGTAGCTGGCTGGTGGCTGGTGTTGGACTTTGATATTTTCTAAGCCCATAATGTATGCTACTATTCTGTATTAGGACATCCGTGAAGTTTCGATTACTCGTGATAC
>NKZO01001994.1:0-10303 GCA_002370185.1 Metschnikowia sp. 01-655c1
GGAAGACATGGTGACTGTTCCTGGAGTCACTGTCAAGTCTAATAACCCAGAAAGAGTGGGAAAGAGAGGGTGGAAAGACTACCTTCCTTTGGTGAAAAGCCTTACCAAGAATGTCTTGCTAGGGGTAGGAGGAGTTTTAGAGGTCACCGGTTATGGCGAAGTGGCCGATATCGTTCGGGTGGTACAAGGATTCTTGTGATCCAACACTAGTCCAGAAATTCAGTGCTTAGAAGCTCCATAATCCTCAGAAATTCCCCGGGAAAACCCTGAAAAACTCATCCCAATCGGGCATCTCCCTCATCTCTTACAGAAAAACCTCCAGCACTCACTCGATGTGCTTTCCAAGTCTCTGAACTCGGTCCTGGGCGCACTTTATCTATTTAAATCAATAAATATCAGTAAAGAACTTAAGGAAGGTAGACACTAATGAGTATAAAAGCAATGTTTGCTTCCAAGAATGCTAGTAAAAGTATGGAGCTGATATGCTTGACCATTTCAGGTGACACCGTTGGATTTTGAGGTACGGTATCCATGGACTCTACCTTTTAATGAGACACCCTCTTAAAAGAACCATCCCAGTGGAAATATCAAGTCTTGACCTCCCAGTTTCTTCTTTTTCTCTTTTTCTTTACCAAATTCAATAGGCTAGCGATATTTTAAGATCTTCCCATCCTCCACACCTTCACCTCCTAAACACAATGCCTAAAGTGAGAGGTACTATCAATAGAGCACTATTCTCATAGAAGTATAGAGAATAGAAGTATCGAGAATAGAAGTATCGAGAATAGAAGTATCGAGAATAGAAGTATCGAGAATAGAGGAATAGAAAAGGCCATATCAAAGACGAATCTTAATAAGATAGAAAACCTTCTATTTTGGGCGAGTCTAACTCATTGGTGTCTTATATATCCACGAATAATTGTAGTGCGAACAGGAAGCATTATATTGAAAGACCCTGTAAATGCGCAGATAATGCACGTGTGAGCCCCAAATATAGAAGGCCATGAGAAAATACTAGGTCATGTTAGACTATTTTAAGAGAAAATTATTCCGTGAGTATAGATATTGATGGTTTCCAAAAAGGGTGATATGCATTGTTTATTTACAATACAGTAGGCCAGACTTTAAATTTTTGTTAAGGCTGAGCCGAGGGTAGCATGAACTATGAGTCTGAAACCATGGTTTGGTGTTTGTCGCGACCATAATGCTTATCACAGATGGGGTTACCCGGCAACAGCACACGCATTATTCATGACTAGATGCAGGAATTTCATTGTAGTAGACCTCAAAGTGCCATGTTTACTTAAGGACAGCGTAATGTTTAATTTATGGGACAATTCAGCTATACACGTGTGGCAAAATCTCTAAAGACCTTTGTGGGCTTATACTGGATTCATATTTTTCCGATCTGTGGAGCTTTCCACTGAGAAATACGTTGCTTCTTGTACCTACTGGTCAATTACAAAGTCTTTGATTAATTATAGAAATTGTTATTAACAAAACAAATTGATACGTGTTCACGAAAGTTTTTTTCACGCCAAAGTGAAATCATTGTCTATAGTCCTAGAAAAGGTAGGCAATTGCAATGAGCAAGATGGAAATGCCAAATGGTTGTTTGGAGCCCGAGCCAGCCTCGAAGGTGGCGACCGTAGGCTGAGCATTACCAGCGGAAGAAGAGGCTGCTCCGGAGTTACCAGAGTTAGACCCGTTGCCAGAGTTAGATCCATTGCCAGAGTTAGATCCGTTTCCTGAGTTTGAACCGTTACTTCCGTTTCCAGATCCGTTTCCAGATCCGTTTCCAGAATTAGACCCGTTTCCAGATCCGTTTCCAGAGTTAGATCCGTTTCCGGAATTTGAATCATTGCCAGAGTTAGATTCGTTACCTCCGTTTCCAGATCCGTTTCCAGAGTCAGATCCATTACCGGAATTGCCTCCGTTTCTAGAACCTCCCTTGGTGGTCGAAGTCACTGTTGCGGAAGAAACAGTGGCAGTCGAGAAGCCACTGCAGGGAACCACAACAGTTGATCCAGAAATGACAGTTGTCACCCACTGGTCAGTAGTACCAGTAGTAACAGTGTCAGTAGGAACTGGATTTCCTGGGGTTGAAGTTTGGTCAGTGGTGCATGGAACGACAACAGTGGAGCCAGAAATGACTGTAGTTACCCACTTCGTAGTGGAGGTGACAGTCTCAGTAACCACCGAAGTTCCAGGCTTCACAGGATGATCAGTGCTGGACACAGGGTAAGTGGTTGTGACATTTGGATAGTAGCCTGGCTTCACAACTGTCACGGTACACTTTTCAACTTCTGAGCAGTCAGATGGAGTGTAAGTACCAGGAACAGTAAAAATGCTGTTGGTTGGTACGACAATGGTGGTAGTTGTATGAACTGGGGTCACAGGAGTTCCTGAAGTCACAACCTCAACAGTACAGGTAGCAGCATCAGAACAGTCAGATGGGGTATAAGTTCCTGGGGTAGGGTACTCACTGTTCGTAACCCGAGTGTGGGTGGTTGTAGTGTGACCTGGAGTAACGACAGCGACAGAACATGTTTCAACATCAGAGCAATCAGATGGAGTGAAAGTTCCTGGAGTTGGGTACTGACTGTTAATTCCCTCAGTAAAAGTAGTAGTTGTATGGCCAGGGGTAATAACTGCCACGGTACATGTCTCAGCGTCAGAACAGTCAGATGGGGTATAAGTACCTGGGGTAGGGTACTGACTGTTGGTAACCTCAGTAAAAGTAGTGGTGGTATGGCCTGGAGTCACAACTTCAACGGTACAAGTTTCAAGATCAGAACAGTCAGTTGGGGTGTAAGTACCTGGAGTTGGGTATTGACTATTTGTTCCCTCGGTGAAAGTAGTGGTGGTGTGGCCTGGTGTTACGATAGCAACAGTGCAGGTAGCAGCATCCGAGCAGTCAGAAGGAGTGTAAGTTCCTGGCGTTGGGTATTGACTGTTTGTGCCTTCAGTAGTAGTTGTTGTAGTCGGACCTGGAGTCACAACGGCAACAGTGCAAGTTTCAACGTCAGAACAATCAGATGGGGTATAAGTACCTGGGGTAGGGAACAGACTGTTGGTAACCTCAGTAAAAGTAGTGGTGGTATGACCAGGGGTAACAATAGCAACTGTGCAAGTAGCCACTTCAGTACAGTCGGTAGCAGTGTATGTGCCCGGTGTTGGGTAGTCACTGTTGGTCAATTCAGTAACGGTAGTGGTGGTCTCTCCGCACTGACCATCGCTGGGAGAAATTTGGTACACCATGTCGAAGATGTTGGTTGTTTCTCCTGAAGGGGTTTGGATTGTGGTGTAAAACTTCCATTGAGTCAAACGATTAAGGTAAACAATCTTGATGGGGTAGTATAAACCTTCTTCCATTGTAAGGGTCATGTCATTGGTGGCAAGATCATTCATACCCGAAGTAGACTTAAGACCGGTGAACTGGGCATTATAAGTCACACTCTGCAGTACGTCAGCACAACAGCTTCCAGTACCGCCAAAATAAAAACCAAAGCCATCATCAGCTGACAAGGTAAAAACATAGTCACCAGTTTGTTGAGCCTTGAAGTAACCAAGAAGCTCCACAGTGAAGTTGGAGGCTGTTATTTCCTGGCCATAGATTGTTCCCGTCTGGACCGAGTTGTCATAGAATGCACCACCATCAAATTCGAGATTAGTGATGCCAGAGACAGTTTTGAACAGGCCTCCCGAATTTTTGTAACCAGAGCCAAAGAAGGCGGGGGTATCTGGCACAGAGCCGAAAAGGGGGAATTCGTAGAAAGTAGCGTCGAAACCTGAGCGTAAATAGTTGTCGAAGCGACAGCCATCGGCGGCTGCTGCAACGTTAGCCAAGACCCCAACAAGGGCATAGCTAATGGAGGAAGGTCTCATGATTGATGATAGAAAAGAAACGAGGGAGACTCTAACCTTTTTATAGGTTTTACAGCCATTGGTATTCGCAGCGACAGAAATGCAACGTACTGCATGTATATTTGCACCTCGAGCTATACTATGCGGGTTATGTTTAGGTGCGTCAGTTAGTGTATCATTTGGGGGGGGGGGAAGACTATATGCATCATCATCTTCGCGAAAATTTTAGGTACGAGGATATAGAGCATCATAGCTCTTGACAGGACCCTCTTCAAGGTACGTTAAGGAATTAAAAGAAGGATATTTTTGGGGAGCCAAAAAAAAAAAAAAAATTGGAGACAGTGTGGCTCTGTATAAGTTGAGGTGCATTTAGTGACCCCACCCAACCCGAAACATTATCGGGATTTATTGCGATAGGCTGCATTTTTCATGGTGCGTCTAGCAAAAGCTGCGACTAAGATACGAGCTTCGCTATGAATGCGGGAGTTCCAGAACATTGCATGCACTAATACCGTACTCCAATCCAGCAAATGTGTGTTTCTGTGTATCTGTATATAATCACAGAGTCAGAGCTTGACGCCCCTCGTCCTAAATGTGTTTGTTTGGACTACTATCAGGCGCTCATGAATAGGAGTCGTTGCGTGGCGGCTTATTTCCACGTAAGTATAGATAGCACGTTTTCACAGCCTCTAAGTGAGTTCTTTCTCACTTAGACAGAATTCAAAGAAAGATGGGATTCAAATAAAGATAGGAATCACCTATGCCAATTTTTTACCAACACTTTTTTACATTCTAATTATATTTACCAGCAAATAGAACGAGGTGATACTATATATTCCCCACTATCACCACGTCTGAATACTCATACCTTGTGGGAGTTGCTCAAGCATTGTGTGGTGCTCTCTAGTGGAGCTACTTTAAGCGGGATTGAAGTGAAAATATTGTGAGTAGGTTTTGATGGCTAAAGGTTATTTTTGGAACATGGCAAACAAAATCTGTGCCCAAGTCCAAAAGGGCTATTCGAACTGTTGTACTTGCAGAAGCGTAGTGTATGGGGCGCGGCCTCACAAGATTACTTTGACCAGTCTGCTTCCAGAATATGTAGCAAGCTCAAACTAAAAACTCTGCCCAACAAATACATTAGATCTATCGAACGCATGGTTAGCTCATACAGCTAATTAGTTTTAGTCCTTTCTTTTAGTCCTTTCTTTTAGTCCTTCCTTTTAGTTCAACTTCTTAGTCCAACCATTTAGTCCATCCTCTTAGTCAAAGCATTACTTGCCCTCCATGGTTTCTGGTTAACATGACTAGCTTTGTTTTTATTACAGTGTCGCTTATTGTTTACGAGCCATGCATGAAAATCTAAGAAAAACCCCCATGGATTTGGAAGGACAGATTCCCGAAGCAAGGATCGCGTTCCCGGAAGCCTTAGTCGCAACCGGCACGTCATGCAGTATTCGGTGCATGCGATAGCTGTATGGCGCTTTTCGAACTCACCATATTGCAAAAAAAATGTTGCGATTTCGGGTCGAGTGTGTTATATGCAAGAAATGCGCTTACCCTTCCGGAAGCTTTACGAATTGGGTAATGACAACCGTTGGAGTGGCAGTTCCGCTCCCAAGCTCAAATATACACTTTCATGAATCTCTAATTTTAAAAAGAAATAATGTGAACTTCTTTTTTTTTCTTTTTTCAGGCCTAATGGCTCTTCGAGTCCCGAGCCCGAACTTTTCGTACTCCATGCAAGAATGTTCTAAGCATGGCGAGGTGGTGTTGTCTGCAGTACATGCGTCTTATGCGCGACTGGAAACAATAGGGTGATCCTGAGGGACCCCCTCATTAAACTTCGCGTATGTTACATGTAACATTGGGTCGTAGCAGATGCACGACCCCCGAGACCCTTTCTCCGCTCTATCTCTCAAGGCGCAATACGCACTTAAGCTGTCAATTTGCAAGGTTACAGATGCTGGCTCATCCTAAAGAAAAAATCTCCTCACTCGTAAATCTTGGTTCTGTCCACTGTATTTGTTGAACATGCGGAACCAGTACATCTCCGGATATGTTCACGTAGCCAAATATACGAAAAGTCAGATGGAACAATCTTTGCTTTTGTTGTATGAAATTAAGTTTGATGAATACGCGTCTAGTCCTCGTCTAGTCTTTATCTACTCTTGTCCAAAGCTCGTCTACAGGAGATTAAAGGCGAAAGAAGAGAGTACATAAAAAGGCGATCAGGTCGCTCTTATGAGAGATCATGGACTCCGCTCAATATGAAAACAGGACATTCTGGATTTTCGGGTATACGAGAATTTCTTAGTATAGTTCAGATTCAGCTCAAAAGGCCACTAACTGAGGTGACTACTGAAGATCCACAACTATAGAATATCTTTTAGGACCAATTATATGACGGTTCCAGTTTATGCGAAGGTTTATGGTAACGTGTAGGAAACTCCTATTATGATCCCGCGACTGGCTTGGCTGAAAGAAGCCAGTCGACAACAGATCAGAAAGAGAAGAGTGTAGGACGGGTCATGCGTCAGAAGACACAGTTGGTTCCCCAGAAATCGCAAAATCCATTGATGGGATTCCGGAGTGGGCTGGTTGAGTCCAAGTTTATGGATGCCATATCGGATATCAGCTGAGTCGTCGCCGATTTTGTTCATTACCGAAAAAGACTTCGTGCATATCTCCGGCCAAGAGTATTCCATACCTGAGTACGTCCCGCGCCAAAACTGAGTATCTGCATCCCGGCTAATGCTGGCCAATTGATATGAGTACACCCGAACATCCGAGAGCCTAGATTTGAGCAACCAACGCACAAAGCATACGAAAAAAAAATAGCCTTTTCTATACGAAATACGACCGAGTAATTTTTATGTACTATGCAAAGAATGGTCTTTCGAATTTCGGGTCTTTTATTGCAAGACCTGCATTGAACACTAGGTTGAACCTCACTGGAATGTGCACTATACTAATCTCTTCCATGGAAAGCTTACTTTAAAGTGAAAACATAGAAAAAACCTTCAAGTTCCCCTTCTTAGTATTTATACGCACCAGGTTATTTATTCAGCTCTATGAATACTATATAATTCTTTATTGCTACTACATGGTAATCTGTATGCCTCAGTGTATCTCTGTATACTCAGTGTATGCTCAGCGTATGTTAGACGCTACTTTATACTCCATATACTTAATGTTTTATGCTTATTTTCTATGACTCCTTGAGTAGTGAATTATGACTTGCTTAAATGAAATTCAGGAAGAGGGCTGCTTTCAAGAGTAGGCCCATTAACAATAGTGATGAACCTTGTGATGTGGTACCACCAACAGTTACAGGTACAATGGTTTGTGACGGTATTCATGTGAATTACTAAAAATGGAATGAAACTATGCTAAAACAGTATGGATGGCGTAGGATTGCTGTGTCAAAAGTGTTCAGATAAACCCGTACACCTGCAATGGCCTCTTCTTTGGCAGCGACCCTTCGTTCCATTTGGAGGTGCTGGTCGAAAACTCGAGGAAGACATTCTATAATGCTGAATATAATACCTGTGTCCCGCATAAAGAGTATGAGTAAAAGTTTTTATAGCTGATTTTTCCATGGAATAGTATAAGTGTACTCTTTGTTGATCTGGTACTTATCTGCAGTACCGTCCTAAGATGGGGCCACAAGTCTTGTTGAAGCTTTTTGTAGTTGCTGTTGAGCCATGATCCAATATTAAAGAGCTCAAGAAGTTGAATGATGAGTTTTTATTGTTCCAAGCGGAAGCAAACCTAAAACAAGGTGACTGAGGTAGGTCCGGGAAAATGCCTTTTTGGGTAGTTTCCGGTCGGTTCCGAAAACGACAAAGATGGAAGTGTCACTGTATGAGCACAGTAAGCCTACAAGAAGTGCCATAAGTTCCAATGACTGTCACCTCCACATAATTCACCTTAGTCGGCTTTTAGGAAATTATGACTCATAGTAAAGTCTTTTTAGAAAAATTTCCAATCTCTGGGAACATGGACAACTCGAATGTACTTACTGCGCGAGCACATGCCCAACCTCCGAAACATGTCGAACACCAAAGCATAGTCTTCTTCGCGGATTATCTTTACTCTAAACTTTATTGCCAGAGTCTTTTGATAAGATTTCAAGACCTTTCAGAATTTTCGAGTGAGCCTTGGAAGAAGACTTAGTATATGGATTGTGTACGGTATATAGTCTTAGTTCGGTATATGGACTCGCCAGTAGCTTGCATTTTACGAATGACACGTATGGTCACCTTACGACCAGTGAATTGAATTAGCCCTCTAAGAGTCCCTAGTAATTCGTAGTAATCCTGAAGTAGTGCCATTGATATAGAGGGAGTAACAGACTAGACATTTTTTGACCCTAGTGAATGAAGCATTCGTTGCTGGACTCTGTGCAGGCATTACGCAGATCTGGATATTTCCCAAGACACATGAGCAAAATATCACAAGACTGGAGAAGACACACCATCATCGAAAGACGACTCACAGCTCAGACAAAAAAAATAGAAAGAAAGAAAGAAAATAATAATAAAGAAAACTAGAAGACTGCATATTACTGTTTGAACTGGGACTAGTGCGTGAAGAGCTGAGGTGAGGTAAGTTTGATTTTCCTGCACTTGTAACACATCATGAAGAACAGACGTGGACTTCTTTCAGGACTCACAATGTTTTCCAATGTTTTCCAATATCTTCAAACGTCCTTCAAAAGCCTTTAAAATGTTAAAAATAATCATATAAGAATTTTAGGTGTATACTGCGTTTCTGGGTGGTGAGAATTGAGATGAGTCATGCACTGTATGCTTTTTTCTTATCGCGCAGAGCGCAGACCTAGTCTATCAGTGGGTGGTATACTCATCGAGGTCTACCATATTAGTAGTAGTATGGAGTGGTATAGTAAATCTGTAATCTTGTATTCCAGGAGTATATTAGCACTATTAATCTGGTGTAGTATTAGTAGTCTTTGACTTTGTTCATTTATAGTGAGCTACAATGTTTTAATCGTGGAGTATTCATTAATGGAATTATTCTAAAGTGCCAAAGACAAAAGAGGCAAGAGAACCATGAACAAGGTCATGGCTTGCTTGTGGCCCGAACCTTCGGCTATGAATACAGGGGGAGGTGTCGAGACACTCGATGCAGAAGATGTTTCTCTGGAGGTCTGGAAGGACCTAGTAGCAGAGTAGTGGGAGAAGTCCTTGCTGATGGAAGGGTTTTGCTTCTCCGCGTTCGAAATAGGGTGAGGCGAGCCTCCATTGTTGTTCTCACCATTGCCTGTCTGCACTGGGTTAGCAGTGGTCTGAGCAGGTTCGCTAGGAGAACTCTTGGAAGGCAGCCTCGACCCAGGAATGACTGGGTTCTGACCCGAGGGAATGGATTTGGGCCCAGCTGGTTGGCTTGCTGAGGCTTGTGGTGTAGGCACACCAGTCGTTTCTCCTGCACTAGTAGGTGCGGGAGACACTGTGCCAGAATGCTCGCTGACTTGGGTATTAGTCAGGCTCGATCTTTCGTCAGACTTGGCCTCGGAACTAGGAACTGGTTCTCCCGACTTCTTGTCGGAAGTAAAGGTGTTCAGAGATCCGAAGGTCTTTGATGTCTCTGATGCTTTCAGGGTATCTGGTGCTCCCGAAGTGCCAGAAGCTCCAGAAGTGTTGGAGGTTTCGGAAGTGATAGAGGCCTCGGAACTTCTGGAAGCTTCGGATTTGCTGGAAGCTCCGGAAATGCTTGATGACGTTTGAGAGGCTCCGGAAGTGTTTGATGCAGAAGTCTCAGAAGTTGATGCAGAAGCGGTTTCAGAAGACTTTGTAGAAGACTCTGTAGAAGACTCTGTAGAAGACTCTGTTCCCGAACTCTTTGATGCCGACAGGATGGAAGCACTGGAAGTGTTGGAAGGTTCCACACTCAGTGCGTCCGATGTAACTGATTCAATGGATGACTCTGCAGAACTGGTTGGAGAACCGGAACTGGTATGACTGATTGGGGTCACAGTATGAGACTCAGGAGGAGAGCTAGAGGCCCTAGCTGAGGAAGGAACATAGGAAGAGTTCCATCCACCACTGTGGTATGGCTTGTATGCGGAAGAAGGCTTAGCCGAGGATGATGGTGTCTTGGAAGACAGAGCGTCAGATGCTGGTGCGGACGATGGTGCCCACGAAGATGCCGAAGATGCCGAAGATGACTCCGAAGATGGAGCTGAAGATGATGCCCACGAGGATGCTGGCCACGAAGATGCTGGCCACGAAGATGCTGGCCACGAAGATGCTGGCCACGAAGATGCTGAGGATGGAGCTGAGGATGACTCAAATGTGGATGACTCAACTGTGGATGACTCAATTGGCTGGGTCATCGAGGAAAAGTCGGAAGATGAAGCAGTAGTTGGGATCTCAACAACAACAGTATTGTTCTCTCCTGGTCCTCCAGTGAC
>NKZO01001995.1:0-28696 GCA_002370185.1 Metschnikowia sp. 01-655c1
AATAATGTACAGTGTATTAGAACACATTGTAGTGTAGTACAGTATAGTATAGTACAGTATAGTAAAGTAAAGTTCAGTATATGAGTATTGTATACTACTAATAGTGGATATATAAATTCTTCTTCTGACTAGAAATCGTGGTATCTTTGTATAATTCATCATGTCCTGCATATACTAACCTAGTGAGCTATTTCCTGATTCCAACAGCTCTATATAGTTAAATAGGAAATATTCCAAAAAAGAATTCGTATAAAAGACCCTTGCCTATATAAGGATAATGGCTGGATTCATGACAATATATGGCAGTGGCCTGCATATAGAATACTTCCAATAGACCAAGTGGAGGGTCAGGACTTTTTGTCCTATAATAGCTTAATACATTAGTATACACTTTAACACCAGGTAACTACTCCTCCTTGATGCCTCCAGCACCAGCCACCTCTGCAGCCTCCACAGAGGCCTTGTCGGTCTTAATGTCGCCCGAAGCTCCTTGCAAGGCCTGCAAGAAGCCAGGAGCAGCCTTGAAAGGTCTCTTGAGGTCGCCCGAAGCAGGCTTGTTCCACAAGTGGATTTTGACGATGTTGGTCTCCAAAGCAGACTTGACGGACGAAATAGACTGCATGAACAATGGGTTGGTGTACTTCATGTACAAGTGCATGAAGCCCATCATGGCCAACGACGTGAAGATACCCTTGATCTGCGAGTCAATCTGCTTCAAGTCGTATTCCTTGACGGTGGTGACCACGGCCTTGGGCTCGGCCTGGCCGCCCATTGGGTTGGCAGGCTCCACGTACTTCATCGTGGTCAAATCGTTCTTCTGGTTGATCTTGAACTTGACGTACATGCACACGCCAAATACAATCAACTGGCATGCGATGTAGCCCACACGCACATACAAAAGCACGTCGGGGTTCTCGAGATCGATACGACGCGATAACTGCATCATGATCAACATGAGTCCAAGGTTGGACACGGCGGGATTCATTGTGGGGAGGAGGGGGTTTGGTGGCGGAGACGAAATTCCGGAAATTTCTGTCTTGGTTTATCGGCGGTGCGCGCCCGTTACCCGGCCGGCTCTCGTGGCCTCTCGCGCTTTTGATCTGCCACCTGCTGCGAAAAATTGGTCCCACTGTCACATGACTGCCACGAGACGTTAATACTGTGAAAGTACAGTGAAGGGTCACTGCGTGTTCAGTGAGAATATATAGTATACTGAATAGCACAGTAGAGTATATTAAAGACTATAGAGTATACTAAAGACTATAGAGTATACTGAAGACTATAGAGTATACTAAAGACTATAGAGTATACTAAAGACTATAGAGTATACTGAAGACTATAGAGTATAGTGAGTGTACAGTGAAAGCACAGTGAAGAGTACTATTAAGATAATAGAGTATGGGGTATGGGGTATAGTAGAGTATAGTAGAGTATAGTAGAATAAGGTACTACTGGATATACGAAAGACCAGGTCTATACTCCGACGCCTACTTCTCTGAATATAGTGAAAGCATGGAGTATAGTGAGGCTATGGTGAGACTTTAGTGAATGGCACAGTGAGATTATAGAGTGTAAAGTATAGCCAAGGTACAGTGAGTAGTATAGAGAGAGTATAGAGTATGTGAGAGTGTACTGAGTTGTGAGAATATAGAGTATAGTGAAACCACAGTGAAACCACAGTGAAACCACAGTGAAACCACAGTGAAACCAAAGTGAAACCAAAGTGAAACCAAAGTGAAACCAAAGTGAAACCAAAGTGAAACCAAAGTGAAACCAAAGTGAAACCAAAGTGAACCCACAGTCAGTGTGTATTTACTGTGCACTGACTGTGCAGTAGAGTACAGTGAAGAATATAGAGTATATTGAGAGTATATAGAAGGGTGCAGTAGATTATAGTGAAGAGTATAAAAAACCATATATCATATATCCTATAACTAAATTATGTATAAGATAATACGCCATAATCAAAGGGATACAATTTATATGTGGGAGGAGGTCAGATGTATAGTATAATAGTAAGTATCATGTGAAAGTCCCTGCTGTATATAAAATAGAGTATAATAGGATATACGATCATTTTTGAGCTAGATTGATTAGGTATAATAGTAAATTATATTCGGAATAAAGTATGGAGATATAGGTTATAAGATACGCCATAAGGTAAGATATGATACAAGATATAACATGAATATATATATTATTATTATTATACAGTGACTAGTCTAGTAATGTAGTAGATCTAAGCCACTATTAGATACAGAAAGACCAAGTCTACTCTGATCCCACCTCTCTTTATACAGTGAAAGTAAAGAGTATAGTGAAAGTAAAGAGTATAGTAAAAGTAAAGAGTATAGAGTATACTGAAGACTATAGTGAGTAGTGTGGTACAGTAGAGTATAGTAAGAACATAGAGTATGGAGTATGGGGTATGGGGTATGGAGTATAGTGAGTGGAGAACAAGGGCTAACATCGCTATAAGAGAAATCATGTGAAGTCCGTTGATTCCCGTCAATGAATAAAATTAGAACCCATCAGTTAGAGTAAATGAGGAGAATATATATTCTGAATATTATAAAATAACGAATGTTACGATTAAAGTGAATAGTGAGAGTATAGTGAGAGTATAGTGAGAGTATAGAGTATTGTGAAGGCACAATGAGTAATGGGGAACTGTCTAATGTGGAACAGTGTAGTATGGTACTGTGAAGAGTATGGTGACGAGCACAGTGAGTAGTCTAGTATTTTAGTAGAATAAGAACTACTAGATATACTAAAAGCTAAGTCAATACTGTGATCAGATACTTTTCTGTATACAGTGAAAGTATAGAGTATAGTGAGACCATAGTGAGACTATGGTGAGACTATAGTGAATGGTACAGTGAGTTTATAGTAAGAATATATAGTATTTTGAGTAGTATGAGAATACTGAGACTGTAGTGAATGGTATACTGAGAGTATACTGAGTACAGTGTATGGTACAGTGTGGTATGATACAAATACAATGACTCTGGTCGAATAACACTGATCACATGCCTTGCAATTGTCTCCCAGCATGTGAATGAGCTGTTATTCTTCCTGATCTTGATAAACAAATAATCCACTCTGTGGAACCTGACGATTTGCTACTGTTTGTGGGACGTTTGTGTGAGCGTTGTTGTCAGCAATGGGTCATGGATGACTACTGGAAGTTATGAAGAGAGGTTTGACTTTTTTCTTTAATTGAAGTGGTTTCTGATATTTGGTGTCTCTGTTTTTTTAGTACTTCATTCTTTCACATTGACATATTTTACTGTGGTAATGACACACTTTCAGTCCAGATTGCGAATAAGACAACCAGGCCAAATACAAAACACAGATTTTTTTATCTAATCTAAGGATTATGGTGTTGTTGAATATTATCCAAAGAAGAATATTAACTCTTTACTTTTTATTAGAGCGTTTTTGATTTTTGGTGAAGACATTAAATTCGGGATGTACGGGTGTACTACGGGCCATGCCTCTGCCCTATTTTTTTCTCTGCCTTATTTTTCTCTACCCTATTTTTACTCTACCCTATCTACTACTGTACACCCTACGGTAATATAGTGTATTACTTATACTACACCCTATACTAGTATATACTGATTTCCTGTGTTTTCCACACTGACACTATTCTACTCTACGTGTGACTGTACATCTACTCGGCACTACAGTCAACTATAGACTCTACCCTTCATTAATACCTTTCAGTTCTACCCCATTATCTAAAATCTATCTAATGAGAGCTTATTGATATGCAAAACGACGATTCCTTATCTACTCATCCACTCTACTACTCTACTATTACCGGTCCGCTTCTCACTTCTCTATTATTTTCAACATTCCTACTAGTCTACTATTAAAATGTCTGCTCCCTCATTATACTACTCTATGACTTATTATCCTATCATTATCCACACCACCATGATACTACTCTTATACATACTCTATCTTAACTGAGGCTAATGGCGGGACCCAATACTACATAAGTCAGGCACCAAATACAACATAAGTCAGGCATCAAATCAACGTAAATACAAGGTAAAGTGTTAAACATTTCATTGTCCAATGTCCAGACGACTAACTAGGGGTTTTTTAAAAGGTATAATTTGTGGCATAGTTGCAGTTACATGCTAAGTACCATGATTTTACGTTTGAAAATCCAGGACATTTGAATACTTGATTTGATCAATTTGGTGATTGAATACTTGGTTTCAATACTTTGAATCAACGCAACTTTAACTTAATTATTATAAAAGAATAAGGAACTACTGGATATACGAAAGACCAGCTCAATACCTTGATCATATATTCTTTTAATACAGTGACAGAAAGAGTACGTAAGAATATAGGGTATGTGACAGTATAGAGTACAGTGAAGAGTACAGTGAAGAGTATGGATTATGTGAGAGTTGTTAGGTTCCGGTTACGTCAGTTAGTCTCTTTTTGTTGATGATTCCTCAGAAGGAGGAATCGGGCTACTTGAGTAGTTGGTGATGGAGTTAGCGTACCCTACCGGTTAAAGATAGGTGCAAAGGGAAACTCCCCAAATTCCATCCTGGTACCTCGGTCTATCACATTCCCTCCTGGTACCTCGTAGAGTGATGGTGGAGGTGTGACACAGTGGAGTGTAGTAGAGTACAGTAGTACTACTTTGATAGTAAATAGTAGCATAGTGTATTGCATTGAACAGTAGCATAGTATAGTTATCACAAGGTATAGTACAGGGTATAGTAATAGCCAGTATAACAGTAGGGCTTAATGCATTGATTAGTTCTTTTGGGCTCACCATTACTACGGTCTTTTGGGTCACCATTACTACGCTCTTTTGGGTCACCATTACTACGCTCTTTTGGGTCACCATTACTACGCTCTTTTGGGCTCACCGTGCACCCCTTCGGCTGGCTCCCGGTAGACTACTTAATGACAGCCGATTCCTCTCCCTACACTCGTACTCTATTATCAGTATACCCTATACTTTATACATACTCTGTAATTATAGTATAAGTTAGATACACTTCGGGGAGGGTTCTACCCTTAGAGGTCGATGAGCCTGAGCTGTCTGAACTTGCCAATGACCATTTCAAAACCGCTATAAACCATTTGACAGTGTCGGTCATTTGACAGTGTCAGTCATTTGAAAGTGTCGGTTGTTAGGATTAGACAGCGTAGGCTTAAAATACCTCAATAGGTAGAGCACTACTTATGGTGGATCTAACAAGAGTGTAGTGAGAGTAATGACGACTGACAATGACGACTGGCTGACTGACTGACTGACTATAATGAATGCGATGAATGAAGGATGACTGACTACCTGACTAATTTCATTGTTAAAGAAGAACAAAAAAAAAAGAAAAAAAAAGTAGAAAAAAGAATAGACTGGGACAATGGAGGAGGTGAGCGAATACTTATGACTACTAACTAATATAGCAGATGAAAGTGAGATATTGGGCAAAGACAGAAGCCTACTTACGATTAGTGAAAGACTGAACGTATTCGTTTATATCTAATTTTTTTCTTCCTCATATTCTATTTCCTAATATTTTTATGTATTCAAGTACTTGATATATAGAGTACAGAGTATAGATAGAGAATAGAGTACAGAGTACAGTGTTTTTCAAAACTATTCAAACCAGTGTTATGTTCTTTAATACATTTATGCCTTACTAACACTTTGTTCGTTGATGGTTCCTCAAAGAGAGGAACCGAAGTGGCCTATATAACTTTGAGAGAAACGTGTTACCGGAAAACTCTCCACTAGAACAATGGTAACCATCATTGCACGAAGTTCTATGATGGCCATTGCGGAATCCACTATGATGGCTGCAAATTCCATATCACAGCTATCACAGCCATCATAGTACTTCGTACAATGATGGCATGGCATTGTTACGATCTGACAGAGTAGGATTCATGAATCCTAAATAGGCAGGGCCCTGCCTATCGTGGATCTAACAAGCGGGGCAAAATTAAACAAACCAATAAATCGAAAAGTTTCGTACTCCTTCGCACATTCTTTCAAACTAAATGGCGTAATGATTTCACACCACCTTTCATTAGAATTCAATATTCAGAAATCTCAAATCTGGAGGATTGCCTCATATGTACTACATTTGGGAGTCTTTCAGTACCAGTGAAGGGTCAAAACGAACGGAAGTGAAGTGGAAGGGGCACGAAACTTTTGGAATGATTGGTTTGTTCAATTTTGCTAGTGCGGTTCGAATCTTTTTGCCGCCCTAATTTGAATAGTTTTGAAGAACACTGTATAGATAGAGTATAAAGTATAGTGAGACTATTGTCCGTCTGGTCTGCACTTAGAAATCAATTCGATAATAGATGTAAACCAGATCATGGTTGTTTATTCTTGTTACATACGAGAAAATGGATAATGAACTATCGTATCCGTTCATTGGTCAGGATTATAGAATGGTGGTGGGTTTGGTAGTGGCGTCGCTGCTCGATAGTGCGCACTGGCCATAGTAGCATGTACTGCCCAGAGTGCTTTCAGTCCATACTCAGCTTAACGTCTCTTGTAAACAAAAAGAAAGTCTCTTGTAAACAAAAAGAACGTCTCTTGTAAACAAAAAGAACGTCTCTTGTAAACAAAAAGAACGTCTCTTGTAAACAAAAAGAAAGTCTCTTGTGGACAAAAAGGTGGATGCTTGATAATAAATAATGATAGATGCTCATGGGGACAATAAAGGGTGTGAGTTTATATATTCCTTTTTTTTTTTTTTTTAGGGTTTCACCTGGCTTTTTGGGGGGGGGGGGACCCTTATAGATCAATTGAAGGGGGGNTCACCTGGCTTTTTGGTGGGGGTGGGACTCTTATAGATCAATTGAAGGGTGGTAGTATGATTTTCTATTGAACAATTACTGAACAATTACTGAACAATTACTGGGAGATGATAAGGTTTTTGAATAAGATGTAGGCACAAAAAATGTTCTTTTTACACGTGTTTAAAGTATAATAATAAAAGTGCAAAAAGGCATGAATACTAAGATCCCATCCACTCACCATATAGCTCAGTAAAGTAGATTCCATAACAATATCTAGTAACCTGGTCATCATCCCTAATAACTTACCTGGCATCATACCTTAGTGTATATCCAGTGTAAATTACTATTGGCTCCTCAATCTAACTGGATATTAGCTAGTGTATCAGTGTATAACCATTGTATACTTTTAAGATCCACCATGGAAATATAAGCATTTGCCTTGAGACTCACTTCTTCATCTGTTCTTGAGATACTATAACCTCTCTTCTGCAGCTACCATAACACCTTCTCTGTAAGACATAGTGATATGTTTCCAAGACAAGAGTCTATTCCTTCACTTGAGATAATGACTTTCCTTATTCCCTCACTCTTCTTGTCTTAAGTATTCTCTTAGTCTTCTTGTATTTAGTATTCTCTTTTAGTCCTCTTGTCTTAAGTCTTCTTTCTTGGTCTTCTCTCTTTCTCTCCTCTTCACTGTTTTCATTTCTTCCTCAAGTCCATCTTTTTTCATCAATGTACGCTAAAACCTCTGCTCTTCGTCCTCTCTGATATCGCCAAACTCCCAGCATCCCAAACGGTCGTTCATGGCTGTTTTCTGCTCCTTCAAAAGTTTGCCCACATACTCCTTGGAGCCGTTCTTTTCGTCCACAATCCCGTATCCTTCGCTGACCAATTGCTTGTTGATGGTGTACTCGGGGTCCTTGAGCGACTGCTCGGAATCGTACAACACAGCAGTATAGTCGATGCCGGGGATTCTGCTGGGCACGCCGCTGATCACCAACTTCTTATCGAACGTCAAGTCCTCGAGCAAGAACAACGCGTCGCTCAAGTAATCCTTGGGCTGCGCTGGAGGAAACCGGACTCCATCCAATCTGCATGTATGGGCAAACGAAGAAATGGCGTCCAAGCCAAATTGCTTGGGCAAGGCTCTCAACAGAGACAAGCCCACGTGATCGGTGTTTCCGAAATCCACGTGCTTAACCTCAAGCTTCTTGGTGTTCTTGTCGTAGTTGACCACCCGGGCACGGTAGTACTTGCCGTTTTCCGAGAACTTGGCACTGACCAAGTCGTTCTTTTTGGGCACCTTGGTCAAGTTGACTGGCAAGTCCACGGACGATGTGCTGGCACTGGGGTTTTGCGCATGGAACTCGTTGAAGTTCTTTTTGAACGAAGCAAAGGTTAAGGCTGTTTTGGCGTCGATCCGGTGGAAAGTGATGGTTTGGTTGGGGTCAATGTCCACCACCTCAATGTCAAAGAACTTGGGCTTGGCGGCCTCCATATTCAACTGGCTCATTTCGTTGGTCAAACTCTCTTGTTTCTTCTTCTCGGACTCCTCGTCGTAGCCAACCCAGATTCCCTTTTGTTCCTTTTGGGCAGACTTTTCTGCGGCCACCAAATCAGACTCGTATGGGTTGTGGGAAGCTGCAAACTCATGGAGAGAAGAGAACCCGTTCTTGGCCAACTCCACCTGAACCGGCTTAAGGGCCTGCTCGCCGGCATACAAGTTGCCAATGAAGCCTCCGATTTTGTCGGTGTCGTAGATGTCAAACTCCACGTTTCTTTGCAAGTAGTGGGTGTTCATGTAGTCGAGACCAGCCTCATTCTTCTCATTGGACAATCCTCCGAGAATCAATGTCAACTTGGTGCCTTCTCTAGGACTGTACAACTTGACTCTGTTGACAGCAGAAACGAATTCAACATAGAAGCCCGAAATACGTCCTTTTTTATGGAACCCATTGAAGAAAGTCTTGGCCTTGGTGAGGTTCTCCGAAGCATTGACTACTCGCGTGCCAAAGGTCAAGATCTTGGAGATATCACCAGCAAAATAGACTCCGTTCTTGGCCTCCTTCTTCTGGGCCTCCTCCAACTCAATCAACCGGTCCCAGTTCATGGATCTCTCATGCGAAGTTTGCTTGTTGTGCTTAATCACCGTAGCAAAGCCTTTGGTAACCAACAGCTCGGCTAAGTCCGAGCCTCCAATCTTCAACAGCACCAAGAACCGCAGCTCCAAACCCAACTCCTTATTGGCGTCTCTGTAGCCATCCACATACATGGAGGCCTTCTTGCCAATGGCAGAAACCCTGGTGAATTCCTTAGCCATTTGCACCAAAGCGGCCTGGTGCAGGCTATTCTTGGTCACGGTAGTATCGTTGGGCTTGGGGCCTCTCACCGAAGCCAATTGCACGGTGATTTCGTCGCCCGAAGGCAATTTCACATTGACGGTTTCGGCACTAATGACCTTGGACACGTCCACGTCCACGGTCACGCCCGGTCTAATGGTTTTTCCCGTGACTTTTCCAGCACCAGAAGTAGTAGCAGAAGCAGCAGTTTTGGATGCGTAGAGACCCTTGGCAAGACCCTTGGCCTTTTGCTCGGCCTTTCTCAAGCCAGCCATAACCAGAGACCCAAGAAGACTGGACTGCCAGTCCACAATCTCAGCCAAGCCATTCTCCAACAACTTCTCGTGGATGCTATTTCCAGAGGGGTGTTCAACAACCACAAGAGGCACGCCGGCCTGGTTCTCGCCCACAATACGAACATGGACGTTTGTCTTGGACACCAAGTGGTCCTCGACGTATTTCTTAGCCTCAAAAGCCACTTTTTGCGAAGGCCCCACTTCGTCAGTTCTAGGGCACTTCAAGCCGGCCAAGATCATGGGTTGCAGCGCATAAGAGTCAGGTGAAACCAACACACGGCCAATGATACGGTCACCCGAAATGACCCGTTCCACCACAGTCTCCAAAGGCGAGGACTTGGACTTTTCCACCAAGTCGGGCGAAAGGTCCACCAAACGTGGCTCCAGATAATCGTCGGCCCAAATGCCCACACGCAGCTTCACGGCCTTTTCCTGGAGAAGCTTGAGTTTCTCGATCAAGTCGTCCTCAGCGTCGGAGTCGGCGCGCAAGTTCTCCTTCAACTTGACTAGGCCGCGTTCCACCACGTACTCGATCAACGACGAGAAAATGGGGGCCTGCACATCGCCAAACTCCTTGCCCGTGGGCAACTTGAACAAGACCCGGAACTTGATCTCCTTGCCTAGCACCAACAGCCGCAAGAAGTCGCGAGCCAACACCGAGTCGCCCCGCACGTACTGGAGCGTCAAGGTACGCTCAGGCTCGGGCACCTGCGCACTTTTGGCCGGCACCAACACAAGAGTATCTCCACTGACAACGTTTTTGACACGCGCTGACAAGACAGTTCCAGACATTGGGGATAGGGATAGGGATAGGGATAGGGATAGGGATAGGGATAGGGATGGAATAATAATAATAAAAAAAAGAGGAGTTAACTATGGAGAGTTGTTCCTGCAGATGATTTAAATGTAGAGTGTTTTGCAATGGCAAACTGCGGGGTGCTTACGACGTGGCACGGTCAAGAGTGGTGGTGGTAAGAGAAGCGGAGTGAGAAGTGAGAAATGGAGTGAGGTGAGAAGTGAGGTGAGCAGTGGGAAGTGATTCGTGGCCAAATCGCACTCGAAGCGAGAAAATCGTACAGCGCACCAGAACACCCACCTACTGTTTGAAATCGCACCAAAGTACACCTCCAAAGTGCACCATCAAAGTGCACCATCAAAGTGCACCAAAGTGCACCACCAAATCGCACCAAATCGCACCAAAAGTGCACCAAAATGCACTCGGTCTCAAATCGCACCAACTCAATCCTTATCTCGCACTGAACAACACTCCACCGCACTTCACCGCACTTCACCGCACTTCACCGCACTCCACCGCACTCCACCGCATACCACCGCACTTAACCACTCGCTCTTCACCGCACTCGCAGAACCAACCAATCGCTAGTCACTAGTCGCACCGTCCACTGCCACCGTTGCACCACTCGCTCGCACCAATAGCACTTCACCACACTCCACTATCTGAGCATCCTACATCGTTGACTCAGTCTACTAGTCATAACTGCTGACACTGCTGACACTGCTGAATTCACTAAGGTATGTACCAACGAACGACTGTCATCTCTTCTCTTTTCCCTGATCTCTACTACTGAATGACTCCAGGACCGTCTCACTGACCGTCTCTACTGACTGTCTCTAGGGACTCTTTAGGGACTCTCTCTACTGGAGTCTACCAAGTCACTTAGTCTGATTTGTGTATTTAGAGAGTGATCTATTACTCTAGAGAGTGATCTGTTACTCTAGATTGTACCATGGTGGTGGTAATAACCACCCGCTACATTGCCGGCTCGCGTGATCCTCGATTCGTGGCTGAAACCGAAAGATGATGAGTGAGTGAGCAGAGCTCTATGCACATGACCAAGAAGTCGAGCTGCATGTGGAAGACTTTCCTATATCCATGAATCTCTTAATCTCTGGCTCTACTCATCATGAACTTTATCTAGGGACTACTGCCCATGAGTCTAGACCTTAGTGGGATGTTGGACCCTGATCTGCCCTGGTCATTGAGTCACTAAGTCATTGAGTCTACGGATTGAGTCACTAAGTCATTGAGTCTACTAAGTCATTGAGTCTACGGATTGAGTCACTATAGTCTGATTTGTGATTTAGTGAAGTCACTAGAGTCTACTGATCGAGGACTACTGATCTGAGGCTACAGAAGTCTGGTACGGCTCTCGGATGTGACTCTACCAAGTCTATAGTCGGATCATGGTATTCACAATTCTCTTTGGTTCGGAACATTGACTGAACTCGAACTCGAACTCAGACTACTGATTTACTGATCCACTGATCTGGGACTACTGGACTTAGACTACTGATCTCGGGATCTGAATGACCTTGAACAGTGACTACTGACCTTGGATTAAGACCTCGGTAGACGACTGGTCTCACATCCCAGAACTTGGTGCATTGACCGTTCTTCCAATATTCTTCTGACTGTTCCTCTGGCTGTGATTTGCTGATTACTGAAGTCAATTGACTGGAATGAAGAGGGACTGGTCTAATCTAGTGATGTCTAATTGGAACTGGAACTGCCACTGGATTCAGGCTTCTCTGGATTTTGACTTGATCTAGACTCGATCTGATTTGGACTTCGTCTACCCAAACTACGCTTTCTTCTCTTCCCTCTCTTCCCTCTCTTCCCTCTCTTCCCTCTCTTCTCTCATCTTCCTCCTGCTCCTACCATCTTACTTCCTCACATTGATACTAACCCCAGGATATGGCACGCACCACAGCTCAGAGAAGACTCTTGAAAGAGTTCCAGCAACTCCAGCGAGATCCGCCACCCGGAATCGTTGCTGGTCCCGTTTCCGACGATAACCTCTTTGTATGGGACTGCCTAATCGAGGGCCCCTCGGATACACCATACGAAAACGGCGTTTTCAGTGCAGTGTTCAAGTTCCCCTCGGATTACCCTCTTGCTCCACCCACGCTTACGTTTGATCCGCCGCTCTTGCACCCCAACATCTACGCCGATGGAACCGTGTGTATCAGTATTTTGCACCCACCGGGCGAAGACCCCAACCAGTACGAGCGGCCGGAGGAGCGCTGGTCGCCGGTGCAGAGCATCGAGAAGATCTTGTTGAGTGTGATGTCGATGTTGGCCGAGCCCAACCCGGAAAGTGGCGCCAATATCGATGCCTGCAAGTTGTGGAGAGACAACCGGGACTCGTTCGACCGCCAGGTCCGAAGCCACGTGAAAAAGACCTTGGGGTTGTGATTCAACCAATCGGCCAAGCAAATGAACGGTTATTCCCCAGTCTTTTTGACCTCCAATTGGTCCAATAGTCCAGTTATTCAAGAGAAGTGATAAAAGAAAAGTGAATGGTAATAAGGGAAGGGAATGATAAAAGAAAAGGGAATGGTAACAAGAGAAGGGAATGGTGACTGAGTTATATCTCGTGGTACCTGGTCTCCCACTTTCCTGGTCCCTGGTTCCTGGTTCCTGGTCTCCTACTTTAGTGGAAGAACTTATTACCACTTTTTTTACCACTCATACCAAGACCATACCTAACTGTGCATAGGAGTGCCTATGATAAAGAGAATCTCAATTTTGAACTGGTTGGGTCTGTGGCTTTGAATTTGATCCAGCTAAAAGCAGAGCTCCTGTCTATGTCTATAGCCTGATCCACTCTCACACCCACTCACTTTCACTTACTTTCATTCACTCTCATACTCTATATAGTAATCTCTAATAGTTGAGTAATTCATAGTATTCAATAAAAATTACATCACCACTATTTCCATATATTTCATCATACATTTTATGGTATTCTGTGTACTACTGTACTACTATATACTACTGTATACTTTATACTACTTTATACTTCATACTTCATACTTCATACTCTATACTACTTCATACTCTATACTACTTCATACTACCAGATTCTGATTTTGTAAAGCTTGAGACTATCAGCAGTGAAAAAAGTGGAGGTCGAGTTAAATTCTCTGATCTGCTGTCTGGTCTTTTCTTTCAACTCGTAAGCTCTTTCATTGACTAATTCCTACTTTCTTTGCGAGTGCCTCCGCCAATACTTTCTCCCCTAGTTGTCTTGCAAAGGCAGACGACCGGTATATTGTAGAGGGCTCCAAGTCCTATACTTGGACTTGATCAATGAGCTTTTTCCCCACAAAAAGGTGCAGTTCTGAGTGGGCTAAATGAGTTTAATAGTCAGTAGTTTCTGTTACTGTCTTTTAGTTTTTTGTTACTGTTTTTGTTACTGTTTTTTGTTACTCTTTTTGGTTACTCTTTTTTGTTACTGTTTTTTGTTACTGTTTCATAGATCTATAATTATTTATAGACTATTGACTGTGTACGGTACAGTATTTTTTAAAACTATTCAAACCAGCGTGGCAAAACGATTCAAACCACACTAGCAAAATTAAACAAATCAATAATTCAAGAGTTTTCGTACGTGTTTTTCAAAAGTATTCAAACCAGCGCCGCAAAATCTTTCGAATCAAGAAGACAGAATGGTTCAAACCAATAATTCAAAAAGTTTCGTACTCCTTAGTGCAGTCTTTCAAACCAAATGGTGTCATCGAAAGCAAGGAACCCAGTTCAGTTCCGTCCGGTTTTGATCTTGATTGGTACTGCAAAACTCCCAAATGTAGTACAAAGGTAATCCTCCAGATTTACGATTTCATAATATTGAATTCTAATGAAAGTTGGTGTGGAACATTATGCCATTTGGTTTGAAAGACTGTGCTAAGGGGTACGATCTTGAAGCGTCTCCATCCAATCCTAACAATGGACAAGTGCTGCCACTATAAGACTACCTTATAATATACTCTACTGTCTATACTATACTATAATATACTATATACGAGCATCCGGGTTTTACCAGATTGAGATTCTCCTTGAATATTTGACCAATCTATGGTGTAGTGGTTTTGGTATTGGTATTGGTGGAAAGAAGCACGAGACCGGAACTTCAACGGTGGTCACGTGACCATAAAGAATCAGGGCGCCTTTAAAAGGCCACCACCAAACCTTTTCAACTAAAAAAATATGCATTATAAAGTCCGGAATTCCAGGATTCCACAAAACCCACTCCTTTTTCCTTACAATGAAAAATAGGTCTCTTGCGTTGGGTCTTTTTCTGCTGAGGTAGCCGGGTGTACGGGTTTTTGGTTTCTCGCCAGTGCCAATTCCGGGGTAGCCCTTGATTTTAACTGCAGACTCCCAAATGTAGTACATATATGGCAATCCACCAGATTTAAGATTTCAGAATATTGAATTCTAATGGAAGTTGGTGTGAAACCATTACGCCATTTGGTTTGAAAGCTGTGTGAAGGGATACGAAACTTTTTGAATTATTGGTTTGTTTAATTTTGCCCCGCTGGTTTGAATAGTTTTGAAAAACACTGTACTACACCGAACGCGCAACAGCACTGTCGTATCAAGCTGAGGCCAAATCAAGCGCACACCAACTACACTCCGCACTGATACCTCCGCACTCCTTCACACTACTATACACTATCTAAAGCCACCTACACTATACATTTGTACTAGGTACACTACTATACAATTGCACTAGGTACACTACTATACAATTGCACTAGGTACACTACTATACAATTGCACTAGGTACACTACTATACAATTGCACTAGTTACTCACTGGCTTCTCTGACTACTAGCTACACTATCTAATACCTACACTGACTACTAGCTACACTATCTAATAGATATACCGACTACTAGCTACACTAACTACTAGATTTACTGACTTCTAGATTTACTGACTTCTGGATTTACTGACTACTAGCTACACTGACTTATAGCTACACTGACTTATAGCTACACTGAATTATAGCTACACTGAATTATAGCTACACTGAATTATAGCTACACCACACTATTAGCTTCATCATTTCCACTAGCTACTGACTACTACATTTCCTCTAACTACTCACTACTACATTTCCACTAGCTACTGACTAGCTACTGACTACATTTCTCATGACTAAAGTGTGTATTATTGGTGCGGGAGTGGCAGGACTCAAGACGGCGCAAGAACTCTTGAGCTCGGGTGTACTGGCGTCGGAGATTATTATTCTAGAGGCCCAGGACCGCGTGGGAGGCCGCATCAAGACGGTGAGTTCAGGAAATTTCAAATATGATCTTGGAGCAGCATGGTTCCATGATTTTCTTACCAATACTGTGCTCCACGAGAGTATTGCGGATGCTTCTTTTAAGCCTGAGGATGGGTATTTCGACGATAAAACGCAGGTTTACTACGATGAAAATGGACTCGTGGATGCAAACTCCTTGAAACTCGAACAAGTCCGCCATGAGATCGAGCAATTCATCGAGCTCCACTTTACTTCGGCCGTGGACGTGCCGGACCAGTCGTTGGTGGCTATAGTACAGCAATTTTTCCAGAAATATGGGGCCTTCATGGAACCCCACCAGGTGCGGTACTGTGGTCACATGATGCGGTACTTGGAGTTGTGGTTTGGGATCACCAGCGAGAAAATCAGTGCCAAGTATGCGGCCCTCAACCATACAGGCCGGAATCTCTATAACCGGAAAGGCTACTCGTATCTCGTTGATAAGTTGGCCACAAATTTGGATATCCGTTTGAATGAGCAGGTCACGTGCATCGACCGCAAACTGCCCTTTCGTGTGCACACTTCCACCGGTCTAGTAACTGCAGACTATGTGGTTGTGACGGTGCCACAGTCTATATTGGCTTTGGAAGAGGGCCATGAGTATGGGATCACTTGGAATCCTCCTCTTCCCAGCCCCGTGCGTCAGGCTATTAGTGATGTGCATTTTGGGGCTCTTGGCAAGGTGATTTTGGAGTTTGACCACGTTTTTTGGCCGGAAAAAGAGGACCGGTTCGAGATTCTCGCCTCCAAGATGCCCCACGACCCGGAAAACCCGCTTCCGTTCGAGTACCCTTTGGCATTCATCAACCAAGTCCCCATTTTGGGTGCAAAAAGCTTGGTTTGTCTTACACAATCGCCATTGACGGACTATTTGGAGAAAAATCCTGATAAGGCCTGGGCCTACTTGAAGCCAATATTGGCTGTGATGAATACAGAGTCAAATCCACCTCTGGACCAATTGCCTGATCCGGTCAATGTCATTGTTTCCGATTGGACCGTCAACCCATACATTCGGGGCCTGTATACGGCCTTGCACGTGGACGACGATCCCAGTGGGTGTCTTATCCAGCTTTCGGGCGACTACGACATGTGTGGATTGGGGGCGGACTCCAGGATCAGGTTTGCGGGTGAACATACCATTGGCGACGGTGCAGGATGTGTGCATGGAGCCTATGAGAGTGGGCGTCGGGCAGCACAGTGGATCATGAAGGATATGGCAAGTTAAAAAGGAAATCCACTTGCTTTGATCTCAGAAGAACATGTCCTTTTACCTGGCAAAAAGATTGGCCCCGTTCAACTAATTTTTCCAGGTTTTTATTGTCTAAACAATGAGACATTAAAAAAGGGGCATGAATTGGTCTGAAACTGGCCTATAACTGGCTTAAACTGGCCTGTAACAGGTCAGATACAAGCCTAAAACTGGACCAATGTGGTACTTCCAGACCTAACAACAAAGGCATTTGAAGAATCCGTTGTTGGGGTGCTTTTATAGAATCTTGGCGATGAAAACTCCAAGTTCATTGATTGGGACGACCCTACATTCGTGTCCTGCACTCTCAGTCTTGTGATTATCTTAACGGGAAAAGTACCACTTCCAAAGGAGCTAAATCTTGCGAAAAAATCACTGATTCTTTCTTCGAAACAACAGTTATTTTGTTGTCTCTAGTCCACAAGATTACTGCATTCACCAACATGGCTTAAACCTTCACCAGCTGGGTGGTTCGCTTGCCAGATCTAGCAGTCAAAACTATACGCATTTCTTTTCTATTTTTCCTCCATATGGTTCCGAAAGGCTAGGATACGATTGGCCAGTGACGTTTCTATTTCTGACTGATACTGAGACAAGCACTCTCTATTTTCTACCCAGTGAGTTGAGCTCCATTTTAAGACAAGTCTTGGATGAAAGAGTACAGGTGGGTTTTTATTCAGTCCTAGATATATATCATAGGAGACTGTCTTTCTGTCTTTGTCTTTCTGTCGTTGTCTTTTCTATCTTTTTAACTGGTCCTAGTGTTTCCTTGGGACTGGGCTCCATTCCTCGGCTCATGTGAAAGGGCTTGGGTCAGTCAGCGTGATATTCGCCTCTAGTTGCACCAGTTAAATTCAAAAATTGCGGGATCGGAATTAAACAAGCACAAAAAGCCGGATAAATCCGTGAAACGTCCCATTTCCTCCGTTTCAGAAAAACTACACCCTTTGTCCTATTGTTGTCCTGCACCTGGCCCGTGCAGCATGGCTATGAATGACCACAAGTGTCCTGCTCTCGCACGTCTTCATATGAATAGACACTTCAATAACAAGTTTTTAATGGGTGATAAAGTGAGAATGGGGGAATGATGTGATAAAGTATAACATATCAAAAAGAATGGCTCTAAGGTTATAATAAGGGCATACAGAGTCATGACTACAACCCATATTATGCAGTAAAGTCAACTCAACGACTGGCCCTTTCTTCCCGGAAAATCTCCCTGTACCTTCTTTCGGCCCAATGAGTGCAGGATGTTGTTTTCGTGTGTCTGGTCACGGTTTTCATGTTGACTTTTTATGGCTTTAGAGCCAGCAGTCACTTTCTCTTGGGATGTGTGAGGTTGGGGCCTATAAATCAGACCCTTTTTTGCTGTTTTTAGCCCCAGAAAAAAAAAAAAGAAAAAACACTCCAAGCCTCCAAAAAGACTCCCCAGCATCATGAAACCAACACTTTGCATCCTGGTTCTTTTTTTTGCAGCCACCACGTGTGCTGGTCTAGGCCGGTCCTTCTACGTGGAAGTTGACGGTAGTTTCCTACGGCTCAGGACACTCTCTGGTCCCAAATACGCTTATTTATGCTTTGGAGACTCGTTCTTTCCTGCTGCTCCCCTGTTAACTTTAAACGGTGGAATTCCCACTACTTCAGACGGCCGAATCGTTGGCAAGGCCAGAAACGCTTTGGTGTTTGGAAGCAAGACTAATGTGACGCCTTTAAAAGTCGAGTTGGATGCAGAGTCGAAGGTATTGAATGTCCAGGTGACTTCGTGCACATCTCATCAAAGTCTCATGAGGATGAGGGTCAACGGTAGTCCGGTGAAAAGTGACGCCAAGGGCTCGGAAAGAGAAATCTACTACTTGTCTCCTCTTGAGGCTGCTCTACGTGGACGTTACTTTGGAACAAACTATAAGCGAGAAGACGAAGAAACGCAGAACTTGGAGGAACTTGAATCGGCTTTGAGTATTTCTCTTGTGAAAGAAAGGACCGATTTACCCTCGGATATAGCTGAGTCTTCGGGCTCTGCAAAGGGCACCATGAAGGGTACTTTTCTCTGATTTTTGGGGAGAATAATTAGTCTCTAGTCCAATTCTACCTCTCAGTCCAATTCTTCTATTGCTAAAAGTCCAGGAAATCACTTCCATTTGGTCACTTTCGGTCTCCTGACTGCATCTAATGATATCTTCTATAACTTATGGTCATTCTGGAACTAGTCTTACTATATACATTTTGAAATGGTTCTTGGCGTGGAGATACTGTTGTAGTACGAATAGAACAAGTAGAAAACAGAATCCGGTTTTGGCCAGTCACAACTCTATTCTTCTCTATATGGATGGTGTACGGATGTACAGCCTAAGCAAATTGTTTGTATTCGTGATCCCACACATTGGGTATATTGCAGTCCTGTAGTTAAACTTCAAGTTTTGCCGGTAACCATGGCCGAACAATAATTACCTGTATATTTTTTCTTTTTTTTGGGGGGGATTTTGGGTATGTGTGGCTAGTATGCAGGAAACGACAATTGAGTGGTCATCTTTACCTCTTACAGCACCTGTTTGATGACCAAAGAGTCATGCCTTTGAAGTAAGGAGCAGAAAAAAAAGGGGAGATATATGTATGTATTTATGTATATATATATGAATGGATGGACGGATAGAAACCCATTATATATATAGTACACTATAACCTCTTCTCTCCTCACCCACTACAACCCAAAAATCATCACTATGAAGCCAGCATTGATCTTGACCTTCTTCTTTGCAGCCACGGCCATGGCCGTTTTCCAGGACCGGGTTTTCTACCTCAAGATGAATGGAAAATTAAAGGCCATTAATGACCTGCAATTTATCGATCTTGATGATCCATATTCGCCGGTACCAAAGGGCCGTTCCACCTTCAAGTTCACTTTAGAAAGTAGCGGGGTGGCGTATACTGGAGAAGGCACCAAGAAAAAGTACCTTGGCTTTGCCAATGAGTCGATGATCCTTGGCAGCCGGGAAAAGGTCACGCCGGAAAAGCTCAGGATGAACAACGAATCCAGGGTCTTAAATTTCGCCATCGAAGAGTGCCTTCCTTCTTCCAACAGACTGGGAGGAACATGGGCCTATATAAATGGTACTGCCAAACTTTTCAAGTGTACCCGAGGAGAGCTTTACTTCATGATTAGCACTGAAGAGTCGGGCCATTCTGGTGCATCGAGAAGTATAGCAAAGCGAGAGGAAGAGGAGTTTTTGGAACAGTCTGATGTGAGTCTTTTCGTGAAAAAACGTCATATGCCTCCCTCCAAAACCACCGGTAGGCCAAAACCAAAAACTTCCCCAGACACTCCTAGCGTGGAGTCCACCCCTCTTGAGCTCATGGGAAGCCGGCCCTATGATTCCCCTCCAACGGATTATCGGGGGAACTCATTGCCTTTTTGAACAGGGAAAACTCTAAAAAAAGGAGTGGGAGCTGAATCTTTGGAAAAACGAGTGGGAGTTGTTTCCCTGGAAAAAACGAGTGGGAGCTGTTTCCCTGGAAAAAACGGGTGGAGCTGTTTCTCTGAAAAAACGGGTGGAGCTGTTTCTCTGGAAAAAACGAGTGGGAACTGAATCTCAGGAAAAAAGGATATGCTGGTTTTAGTCACCAATAAACCCGAAAAGGTCGTTGGTTTCCAAAATATGGGGATTCCCTTAGTGGAACTATGAAAGCTGTCCGGGATTTTCGGTTTATTTCACTGTCGAATGACGAGTCATTAAATGCATACAGCTTCACCTTGTTCGGGTAATGCTTTTCCGTGAAGCTAATGAACCAATCTTGAGTGTTCCTCAAATACGCCAAAGTTTTCTTAATCTTTCAACATATGTTTTAGTATATATTATTATACGGGGATATGTAAGTTGTAATGTCATTTTTTGGTGCACTTTCCAGGACTTCCAAGAGGTATTGTGTGTGTTTCTTGTAAACATCGTTTTTATCCATGATTTCTGCCATAAAGACAACTCTGTAGGGATAACTCATAGATGTTTCTGAATATATGTATATTTTCTAAATCTATTTTCTAAATGTATTTTCTAAATGTATTTTCTAAATATATCTTCTAAATCTATTTTCTAAGATCTATTTTCTAAGATCTATATTTTCTAAATATATTTTCAAATATATTGTTATGTTCTTTAATACATTTATGCCTTACTAATACTTTACTCGTTGATGGTTGTTCCTCAAGAGAGGAACCGAAGTGGCTTATATAACTTTGAGAGAAACGTGTTACCCGAAAAACTCTCCACTAGAACAATGGTAACCATCATTGTACGAAGTGCTATGATGGCCATTGCGGAATCCACTATGATGGCTGCAAATTCCATATCACAGCTATCACAGCCATCATTGTACGAAGTACAGTGTTTTTCAAATCTATTCAAACCAGCGCTGCAAAATGTTTCAAACCACACTAGCAAAATTAAAACAAACCGATAATTTAAAAACTTTTGTACTTAAGACTTAAATATTGCTAAGGATCAAGGATTTGAAATCAACTGTTTATGTGAAGTCTTTATTAAATATTAAAAACAGTAACTTTTCTAATTATTGAATTGTTCAATTTTGCTAGTGTGGTTTGAAACATTTTGCCGCGCTGGTTTGAATAGTTTCGAAAAACACTGTACAATGATGGCATGGCATTGTTACGATCGGACAGAGTAGGCTTCATGAATCCTCTATAGTCAGGGCCCTGCCTATCGTGGATCTAACATATATTTTCTAATATCTATATTTTCTAAATCTATTTTCTAATATCTATTTTCTAAGATCTATTTTCTAATATCTATATTTCCTAAATCTATTTTTTAGTATCTATTTTCTAATATCTATTTTCAAATATTTTTCTAAAGAGAGTATATAGCGTAATTCCTCGGTTTCAATCCCTCGAATCCTTCGAATCTGTTCCAGGTAGTACCTGTTAAACCCACCATAGGCAGGCCCTGCCCCTAGAGGTTCATGAAGCCTACTCTGTCAGATCTTAATAATGGCCAAGTCATCATTGTATAAAGTACAGTGTTTTTCAAAACTATTCAAACGAGCACAGCAAAACGATTCAAACCAAGAAGACAGAATGGTTCGTACCCCTTCACACAGCTTTCAAACCAAATGGCGTAATGTTTCCCACCAACTTTTATTAGAATTCAATATTCTGAAACTGTTAATTCTGGAGGATTGCCTCATATTTACTACATTTGGGAGTCTGCAGTTTCAATCAAGGGTTACCCCGGAATTGGCACTGGCGAGAAACCAAAACACCCGTACACCCGGCGACCTCAGCAGAAAAAGGCCCAACGCAAAACACCTTTTTTCATGGTATAGAAATAAGAGTGGATTTGGTGGAATCCTGGAATTCCGGACTTTACTATGCATATTTTGTTAATTGAAAAGGTTTTTGTGGTGGGTTTTTGGAAGTCCTGTAGCTGGGCATTTCCGGCCGCGGTCCTCAATTCCGGTCAATCATACCATAACAGTACTCATAATCATACATCATATAAATATGTCAGAAAACAGTATCCTTCGCAGTCTTTCAAAGCAAATGGCGTAATGTTTCCCACCAACTTTCATTAGAATTCAATATTCTGAAATGTTAAATCTGGAGGAGTGCCTCATATGTACTACATTTGGGAGTCTTGCAGTACCAGTGAAGGGCTAGAACAGACGGAACTGAACTGGAAGGGGTACAAAACTTTTTGAATTATTGGTTTGTTTAATTTTGCTAGTGTGGTTTGAACCATTCTGTCTTCTTGGTTCCAAAAATTTCGCCGCCCTGGTTTGAATAGTTTTGAAAAACACTGTACTATGATGCCTGTGATACAGAAGTTGCAGCCATCATAGTGGATTCTGCAATGGTCACAGTGGATTCTTCAATGGCCATAGTGGATTCTGCAATGGCCATAGTGGGTTCTGCAATGGCAATCATAGTACTTCGTACAATGATGGCGCTTCTCTCAAAGTTATATAAGCCGCTTCGGTCCTCTCGGTAAGGAACTACAACGAACATAGTTTTAGTAAGGCATAAATGTATTGAAAACAAGACAGAAACTAGTATGAACTGATATTCAGAATAATATTCTAGAAGAGGTATCCAGAAACTAGGATTCAGAACCAGGAGTTCCTAATCTTTAATCCATGACTTTGCGTTGTATTTTTCAAACAGTATAAAGTGTTCCAATGTTATCAAATATAAAATCCCCCACCAACATATGTAACTATTTGAAACATAAGAGGCCCCCCAGTTAGAACATAAAAGAGGCCCAATTAGAACATAAAAGAGGCCCAATTAGAACATAAAGAAGGCCCCATAAATGAAGCTTTAATGTACTATGATGAGCGTGACACGGAGTTTCCATCGGTCATAGTACTTCGTTTTCATTGGTCATAGTATTTTGTCGTTTCCATTGGTCATAGTACTTTGTCGTTTTCGTTGGCCATAGTGCTTTGTCGTTTCCATCCTTCATCATACACTTTGTCGTTTCCATCCTTTATCATAATACTTCGTACTATGATGCTGTACCTTCTAAATGAGATAATCACGAAAGAAGGGAATGCGCACTTTATGCACTGACGTGAGTCTCCTCTCACTCTTTCCCTCCTCCTGGACCCAACCCTCACCCCTCACCCTCACCCCCTCACTTCAATACTGCGCACCACTGAGGAGTAGTTTCTGAACTTCATTCTCAACTTCTTCTCAACTCCACGCAACTCCATTCTCAACTCCACGCAACTCCATTCTCAACTCCATTTATATTCCACACCACCACCTTATTTCGCACACATGAAGCCAACAAAGAAAAAAAAGTGATAGTAACAAATGACACTAACAAATGACACTAACAAATGATACTAACAAATGACACTAACAAAGACCACAAAAAAACAAAAAAACAAAAGAAAAGTTTTTCTGAACCCTAAATAAGATGCATTTCGTAGTGTAGATGTTCTAAAACTGATCCTTATTTGAAATATTTTTTTTTTGAAATTATTGGTGGTCATATTATTTCTGGGGGTGTTTATTTCTGGGGGTGTTGAATTGGGGTCTGGATATTCGGGTCTCACTCTGGGGGCTGCAAATTGTGTTGCGCGAAATATATCATAAGGTCTCGCATATGCTGCCACATTGTACGAAGTACTATGACGGAGTACTATGATGGTGTACTATAATGGAATACTATGATGGAATACTATGATGGAGTACTATGATGGAGTACTATGATGGAATACTATTATGGAGTACTATGATGGCTAACGAAAAGTCCGTATCACGACCATTATAGTGGAGTTTGCATGGTCATAGTGGACTTTGCAATGGCCATCATAGTACTTCATACAATAATGGCTTCGTTCAATGATGGACCATTGTTCTAGTGGAGAGTTTTTCGGTGCCACGTTTCTCTCAAAGTTATATAAGCCACTTCGGCTCCTCTTTGAGGAACCATCAACGAGCAAAGTATTAGTAAGGCATAAATGTATTAAAGAATAGAACACTATGATTCTATCAGTAAATTCTATTACTATGAAGATCTAGTATCTATGCAATATAAGCATAGTACTGTGAAATGTTCATGTACTAAGTCACTTTTGTTTGTTGGTGATTCCTCAGAAGAAGGAATCGAGCTATTTAAGTATTTGGCGGGAGAGCCAGAGGATCTCAGTTGTTGCTATGAATTGGTCAAATCCATACTGTTTACTTTTTTTTGGCATACTAATATGGTGTGTGATTATGAGCCCTGGTCCTCCTATGGTACGCGATAGATTGGCCGGAACTGCGGGCTGCGGCCGGAATTGGCCAACTATAGGATCTCCAAAAGTGCACCATGCAAAACTCCTGGCCTCAAAAATATACACAGTGAAGTCCGGAATTCCAGGAATCCAACTAACCCACTCTTCTTTCAGTACGATCAAAAAAAAGGTGTTTGCGTTGGGCCTTTTTCTGCTGAGGTAGTCTGGTGTACGGGTGTGTATGCGCTTTCGCAACCCCCGGTTTCACCCCAGTTCCGGCCATCCTAATCAACCGTACTCAAATACACCTGACCTTACCCAATGTCGAGATCCCCCAACTCTGATAATTAGATCAAAAAGGGACTGCATAAATGATACAGTGAGTATTAGCATGAAAAAAATTGCAGGTGCAGTGGGTTATTTTCTGTTGGCCTATCCAGCTGGTGGTTGCTAAGTCCTTGCTGGATAACTCCATTGCCCTGGTGCTTCAAATTTCACATTCCCCTTGTACTTTGTACCATGGTAATTAAGGAAGTGGTATTCTGGAATGGTCATTGTCAGATCAGACGGCGTAGGCTTCATAATACCTCTATGGGGTAGTGCCCTGCCCATCGCGGATCTAACGGTCACTATTATTATGAAGTACTAGTAAGAATTCTATTACTCTGAATGCAATACTATAATTTCTATTTCTATTAACCTATTACTATTAACCTATTAATATTAACCTATTATTATGATTCTATTAATATTAACCTATTACTATTAACCTATTATTATGATTCTATTCCTATAATTCTAGTACTATGTAGTCCTAGTATCTATGCAGTCTACGTATGGTACCATGTCACCATTACTAAACATTCTATTACTATAATTCCATATTATGAATTTATTACCATGATTCTATCAGTAAATTTTATTACTATAAATCCTATTACTATGAAGATCTAGTATATATGCAGTCCAAGTAGTACCAAGTCACTATTACTATGAATCTAATACTATAATTTCTATTTCTATAATTTCTATTTCTATAATTTCTATTTCTATAATTTCTATTTCTATTAACCTACTACTATGATTCTATTACTATAATTCTAGTACTCTTTAGTTCTAGTACTCTTTAGTTCTAGTATATATGCAGTCTAGGTATGGTACCATGTCACTATTACTATAAAGTCTATTACTATAATTCCTTATTATGAATTTATTATAATTTCCTACTATGATTTTATTACTTCCATTTCTTACTATAATTTCCATTGAATTCTATTACTGTGAAGCTCGAGTTTCTATGCAGTATAAGTAGTACCAAGTCACCATTACTAAAAATTCTACTACTATAATTCCTCATTATGAATCTAGTATAATTCCTTAATATAAAACTATAACTATTTATTACTATCTATCACATACTTTCAGAATTTATTACTGGTTCAGGTATCAAATGCATGAGCACTACTCCATATGCTCAGGTCAGTGCGCAGAGAAACGGTGCGAAAAATCTCAGCAACTACTCATCATGGCTACCAAGTTCGACGCAGACAACGCAGACAACCTCGAGGATATCGAGAAGCAATTCGCGGTCAAGGCCGTGGTGCAGGCGGAAACGTACTGGAATCTCATCAGCAAAATCAAGGCGTCGCTGCTCAAGTTGACCACCTACGACGACCAGCTCTACGACACCTTGATGGAGGACTTCCCGGAGTTCAAGGAGAAGAGCAAGGTGGCGGAGATTCTGGAGGAGGAAATGAAGAGTGTGTCAGGAAAGGCGCGCTGGAGAGCTTTCTGTGAGAAATTCAAGGAGATTGATGACTATAATTTTGGTACCTTGTTGAGGACCAAGGCTAGCGAGGAGTACTCGCAGGAGAATACCATTTTCGCCGTGAGAATCCAGTTCTACGCTATCGAGGTGGCTAGAAACCGGTATGGTTTGAATGACTGGGCCTCGGGCAATTGAGACTGTGGCAGTGGTCTAAGTCACAGTGGTGTATGAAATAGACCGTAGTGATAGACCACTGTGACTGGACCACTATATTATGAAGGAGACTGTATAGTGAATAGACTATATTATAAAGGAGACTGTATAGTGAATAGACTATATTATAAAGGAGACTGTATAGTGAATAGACTATATTATAAAGGAGACTGTATAGTGAATAGACTGTATTATGAAGGAGATTGTATAGTGAATAGACTGTATCATGATTTAAATCACTATATTATGAAGATAAGCACCTCCTACCTAGGAGGAATTATCGGCGAATGAACATAAGAACCAGAGTACCTGACGTAACCGTAGCATAAAATATTGTAGTATATAGTATATAGTACATGGTACAATAACAGTAGGGCTAGTGTACATAGGTGTATGTAGTAGTGGTAGTAATTAGTATGAGAGTACGTCAGTAAGTCAATGGTCAGTGAATACTAAGTGGTAGTCAAAAGTCAGTGAGTCAGTGGTAGTAAATAGTCAGTGTTAGTCAATAGTCAGTAGTAGTAAATAGTAATAAGCACTGAAATAGACCATATTAAGGAGTCTTTATCGTGAAGTGGACCATATTATGAAGATTGTATCGTGAAATAGACCACTATATGAAGATAAGTGTTTCGTGAAATTTGAGGTATATGAAGCCTCTCTGCCTATACTAACAATGCTATTGTATAAGACCTGCGAGTTTTGTACCGGCAAAAAGGCGTATACAGTGTTTCTCAAAACTATTCAAACCAACACGGCAAAATGTTTCGAACCAAGAGGACAGAATGGTTCAAACCAGTGCGGCAAAACTATTCAAACCATACTAGCAAAATTAAACAAACCAAGTTTCGTACCCCTTCCACTTCAGTTCCGTCCGTTTTGACCCTTCACTGGTACTGCAAGACTCCAAAATGTAGTACATACAGTGTTTTTTTCAAACCTATCCAAACCAGCGATGGAAATTCCGTTTTAGAGCATCCGGTTTTTACCAGATTAAGATTCTCCTTGAATATTTGGCCAATTTATGGTGTAGTGGTTTTGGTATTAGTGGAAAGAAGCACGAGACCGGAATTTCAACGGTGGTCACGTGACCATAAACATCCCGGCACCTTTAAAAGGCCACCACCAAACCTTTTCAACTACAAAAATATGCATTATAAAGTCCGGAATTCCAGGATTCCACTAAACCCACTCTTCTTTCCGTACCATGAAAAACCAGCCGTTTGCGTTGGGCCTTTTTCTGCTGAGGTAGCCGGGTGTACGGGTCTTTTGGCAGCCAATTCCGGGGTAGCCCTTGATTGAAACTACAGACTCCCAAATGTAGTACATATGAAGCAATTTTCCAGATTAAAGATTTCAGAATATTGAAATCTAATGAAAGTTGGTGTGAAGCATTATGCCATTTGGTATGAAAGACTGTGAGAAGGGGTACGAAACTTTTTGAATTATTGGTGTATTTAATTTTGCTAGTGTGGCTCGAAATATATTGCCGTTCTGATTTGAATAGTTCTGAGAAACATTGTATAAGGTTTTGAGATGATGTACTATACTATACACTATACACTGTACTATACACTGTACTATACACTGTACTATACACTGTACTATACACTATAATTTCAACTACACATTGCACGGTTCACTATTCACTATACTACTAGCTATACTACTATACTGTTCTCTATAATGTATTATACTACTATACTATAAATTATACTGTGTTTGTCCTGTCCAATATGCTGTTCTATAAAACAATGTACTATTCACTGAACGCTGCATTAAATTGTCCAGTCCACTGTCCTTCGTCTACTCTACTACCTCTATACCTACTACACACCATACACTATGTTCTGCTATACACTATACACTGTACTATACACTATGCGATACACTATGTTATACACCATACTATACTGTTCCCTATACTACACTATAATGTCATAATGCCACTTTACTATACTATACACTATACTGTCTACTATACTGCCCATTTTAATATACACTATCATATCACTATACTATACACTATACTATACACTGTAGTGTGCTAGCTATAGAGCGTTTAGTAACTACATCAGCTTATACTAATACTATACACTATACACTATACTATACACTATACTATACACTATACTATACACTATACTATACACTATACTATACACTATACTATACACTATACT
>NKZO01001996.1:1149-32071 GCA_002370185.1 Metschnikowia sp. 01-655c1
ACTATACTATACTATACTATACTATACTATACTATACTATTGCTCAGTATACTACACTGGACTGTAGTCCATGATTATTGAAAGGACCACCTGAAGTGCCTAACATAAATGCTCAATTGGAATTGACTAATCTAAACTGGAGTGTACTGCACTTAATATTCTATGAGTGTGGTACAAATGGACTGAAACTTAGGGTAATCTAAGAAGCCACACCCTGCACAAAGTACCGTGTAACGGGCGGGAAGAACACGGACCGAAGCAGGGATAGAAGCACGGACCGAAACACTTGAGTCTACCGTTGCGTTATGAGCCCCTACCCTCACTACACCACACCCCCTCAGTCCTACACCACACTAACCATAAAATTGAATCGTCTACTAACAAAGTCCACTACTGCACATAGCACTCTACACCACCACACCCTCATAATAAGAGTATTATGTCATACTAAATCATACACCAATATACTAGTGTACTGCACAGTACTGTTATCTCTGGTGAAGACTGATAAGGATATACCATGAGCCCAGGAGAAAAAAAGGAAAACTACAATTAGGAGCCCTGACACCCATGCAACCTCCTGCATCCATTCCACCATACGGCTCGAGTTCCAGGGCATTTCTTGCTTCTTCGCCGGCATTTCGTCTTATCGCATATGCACCTTCGCATCATGCAGGGACACTCCGCGACCAGCGCTCAAAGTGAACTGCAACACCCCTAAACGTCATCTTCTGAGGCATCTATTTTCACCAGTTTTGGGATACCACAGTAAATTTTTAGTGGAGATTGTTTAGGTGTGGGTATATGCAGGACTTCATTAACATATTGGGTAATTTTGAATTCCTGGCCGTGGTTCAGATTCCCCCAGTCTAATGTATACACTATCAGTCTAATGTATACACTACACCCATATGCGTATTTAGGGTTCTTATGGTATCTTAAGTTTTAGCTGAAACATCACTGAAACACCACTGAAACATGGCTAAAGGTATGGATCAAATGTACCCTGACGTCATTCCGTGATAACCCTCGATGACTAAATCTTAGCGTGCATTGAACGTTGTCCTTGGGTGGTGGGTCCAATGGGGTTGTCCCAAAAAGGAAGCATTCGCTAGTCGGGGTACCCCGACAAAAAGTGCATGACAAAGGCAAACTAACCCTACCATTGATGCACACCAACCTTAACAAGCTTAACGAGGTCACACTGTCGCGGTCTTTCCATTGTCCCTCCTCCCCCTCTCCTTCCCCTCTTCTCTTTCCACCCTTAACCAGTAACCTGTGAAGAATCGCCAAGATTAGTCAGATTTGACAGTGACAGGTAGTTACCTCAAACAGTACAAATGCCGAGGCAGGTGCATGGAGGCCGGATTGCCGCGTGCACGGCCCGACGCAAGTGCAGTCGCAGACGGCAAAGAACCGGAATTCCACGGCCCAGTTACGGGGGAGAGAAAACCTCGGGAGTGCACATAGCACGGTCATCGCCTGCACACAACCCGGTTTCAAGCGCAAGCGCAATGCGCTCGCTCAAAGTGATGACATCTCACGCAATACATGCATGCACGAGCATGTTGCAATCTCGCCAACGATGCAGCGTGCAGGCGACTCTGGGGTGCCTCTTCTCCCAATCGCCGTACAATGCTCTGCAACTGAGCTCAGCAAACAGCCGCGGAGTTGCCGCTCCAGGGCATTTGGTATCTTTCTTATCGCGCGCCCATGTCTGCACTGCGTCTCTGCCCAAAGATATCTCCGTGAGTATATATTTGCATGCATGTGCAGACCGCAGATCTCCCAGATTGCCCGTCCCATCTATTGCCCTCTTTCCCCATCTCTTGCTTCTTTGACCTTATCACTGTAGACGGTTGTATCGCCTCTTCTTTCCAGACGATAAGCTAACCTCATAGACGGACTTCAAGACACGCTCAAGAGTCTCATCTAGTCCCACTCAGATCAATATCAAGCCCACCGCAACCTCCAAATGTCCAAGGAAGCAAAACAGCCTGCGGAGCAGACGGAAACGCTCCACTCCGATATGGAGGCCCTCTCCTTCGAGGACGACGGCAGAACCCCCACCGACGACGAAATGAAGCACTTGAGACATGTCTCGGAAAAGATCCCCTTGAGTTGTTGGCTCGTGGCCGTGGTGGAGTTGGCCGAACGGTTCTCCTACTACGGTTTGTCCACACCGTTCCAGAATTACATGCAAAACTCGCCCAATGACCTGCCCAAAGGTGTGCTTAACCTTAAGAACCAAGGTGCCACGGCGTTGTCTTATTTCTGGCAGTTTTGGTGCTATGTGACCCCAGTTTTCGGAGCCTGGGTCGCCGACACTTACCTTGGCAAGTATAACACCATCTGTGTGTTCTGTGTGATTTATATCTTGGGGATTTTCATCCTTTTCATCACTTCGTTACCGTCCGTGGCCTCGCACTCCACCAGTTTGGGTGGTTTCATTGCAGGAATCATTATTATTGGACTTGGAACGGGAGGTGTCAAGTCCAACGTGGCTCCTTTGATCGCCGACCAAATCCCCAAGACGAAACCCGTGATCCGCGTGTTGAAATCCGGAGAAAAAGTCATCCAGGACCCCAACATCACCATCCAAAACGTTTTCATGTTCTTCTACCTCATGATCAACATCGGGTCGATGTCGGTGATTGCCACCACGGAGTTGGAGGCCCACGTCGGTTTCTGGGCAGCATATTTGTTGCCTCTCTGTTTCTTTGTGCTTGCCTTGGTGGCTCTTTTCTTGGGCAAAAATGTCTATGTCAAGGTCCCAGTGTCCGAGAAAGTGATTGCCAAATCGTTCCGCGTCACGTGGCTCGCCATCAAAAACCGCTTCAATTTCAACGCCGCCCGCCCCTCCCTAAACCCAGAGGCCTCATATCCTTGGTCCGATAAGTTCGTAGATGAAGTGGTGCGCTCCATCTACGCTTGTAAGGTGTTTCTTTTCTACCCAGTGTACTGGGTGGTGTACGGGCAGATGATCAACAACTTCATCTCGCAGGCGGGCCAAATGGAGTTGCACGGCTTGCCCAATGATATCTTACAAGCCATTGACTCGTTGGCCATCATCATTTTCATTCCCATTTTCGAGCGTTTTTTGTACCCTTTCATTAGACGCTTTACTCCTTTCAAGGCCATCACCAAGATCTCGTGGGGCTTCTTTTTTGGCAGTGTGGCCATGTTATACGCTTCTGTTTTGCAACACTTCATCTATAAAGCTGGGCCATGTTATGACTTCCCCAAAGAGTGTGGACCTGAGTACACCAAAATCCCCAACCACATTCACGTGGCCATCCAAACTCCAGCATACGTCTTCATTGCCATTTCCGAGATTTTGGCCTCTATTACAGGCTTGGAATACGCTTACACCAAGGCTCCTGCATCTATGAAGTCGTTCATTATGTCGTTGTTTTTGTTAACCAATGCATTTGGTTCCGCCATTGGAATTGCTCTTTCGCCTACTTCTGAAAACCCCAAGTTTGTATGGACCTTTGCCGGATTGGCCATTTCTTGTTTCACTGCTGGCTGTCTTTTCTGGATCTGCTTCAGACACTACAATGCAAAGGAAGACGAGTTGAACCAATTAGACTATGTGCAAGACAACGAATATGAAGGAGGTTTGGCTCCAATTAGCTCCGTGTCACATTCCATCAAGGAGTTGCGTTAGTTACGCCTCTGTATTAATATAGACGATTATTGCGAATGTAAACCCGTACACCAGCCTTATATCAGCCATTCGAAGTGTTGAACGTTAACATATACCAATTGATATACAGGAACCGTTATATAGTTGGACTGCAATAACTCTCTCAAATGAGCGACTTGGGTAATCAGTTCTATCATCTGTCTTGTAACTCTATTGCTATGTAAAGTAGTGAGTTCGTGATCTCTGTTTCACAATTGATACCGCTCAACACTGAGCAGGATCCTTGCTTTATATAGTTATTGCTTTATATAGTTATTGCTTTATATAGTTATTGCTTTATATAGTTATTGCTTTATATAGTTATTGCTTTATATAGTTATTGCTTTATATAGTTATTGCTTTATATAGTTATTGCTTTATATAGTTATTGCTTTATATAGTTATTGCTTTATATAGTTATTGCTTTATATAGTTATTGCTTTATATAGTTATTGCTTTATATAGTTATTGCTTTATATAGTTATTGCTTTATATAGTTATTGCTTTATATAGTTATTGCTTTATATAGTTATTGCTTTATATAGTTATTGCTTTATATAGTTATTGCTTTATATAGTTATTGCTTTATATAGTTATTGCTTTATATAGTTATTGCTTTATATAGTTATTGCTTTATATAGTTATTGCTTTATATAGTTATTGCTTTATATAGTTATTGCTTTATATAGTTATTGCTTTATATAGTTATTGCTTTATATAGTTATTGCTTTATATAGTTATTGCTTTATATAGTTATTGCTTTATATAGTTATTGCTTTATATAGTTATTGCTTTATATAGTTATTGCTTTATATAGTTATTGCTTTATATAGTTATTGCTTTATATAGTTATTGCTTTATATAGTTATTGCTTTATATAGTTATTGCTTTATATAGTTATTGCTTTATATAGTTATTGCTTTATATAGTTATTGCTTTATATAGTTATTCCTGGGGACTCCCAAACGATCTCTCTCCTTCGTCAAACTCCCTCATCTATATTGTCTTCTCCAAAACGATGCTCAGAGTTAGACGAGAGCTGAGGGAGAGCTAGACGAGAGCTAGATGGGAGCCCATAGAGCCCTAGCTCCACTTTTGTCTCTTCTTCAACAATACCCAACATTGTTTCTGTTGAACATGCCAGATGTGCTGACCCGTGTATGCAGGTAATGTGGTACCTGCAGTACAACGGAATTGGACAAGCCTCATAAGGTTCCGAGGAAAGGATGAGTGCAGACTAGTATTGTATTCGGGTCTTGGCGTCAGGAGTAGTCAGGTTTGACTTTAGACAAAGTATTACCAAGTCCACACCCAAAAGCAAGGAGTTTAAGGTGAAAATGGTATATATAGAGAGGATTCCGCTCGAGGTAGAGCGGTATCACAAGTAACCATAATATCACGGATCTCCTGGTACACATTAGTAGCACAACTAAGACAGAGAAAAATGGACAAAGACATAACTGTTCCGGATCATGAACTCAAGAGAGGTAAACTTCAACAGTTTCAATCAAGGGTTACCCCGGAATTGGCTCGCCCAAAACACCCGTACACCCAGCTACCTCAGTAGAAAAAGGCCCAACGCAAGCAACCTTTTTTTCACTTCTGTCTTGTGAAAATAGGATTGCTGGAATCCTGGAATTCCGGAATTTATGATGCATATTTTTGTAGATAAAAAGGTTTGCTGGTGGCCTTTTAAAGGTGCTCTGATCTTTATGGTCACGTGACCACCGTTGAAGTTCCGGTCTCGTGCTTCTTTCCCCCAATACCACAACCACTACACCAAACCGGATGATCTAAAACAGAATAAGTGAAACATCCATTAATTAAAAGATATAATACTAGATAGGACGGAGTGTACAGTGACCCTTTGTTCAATTGTGCTAGTGTGATTCGAAACATTTGCCGCACATACAGTGTTTTTTAAAACTATATAAACCACACTAGCAAAATTAAACAGACCAATAATTCAAAACGTTTTGTAACCCCTCATAAGCTGTTGTATACAGGATAACAAGGAAACCAGATCAGTTCCATTCGTTATGACCCTTGATTGGTGCAAGATTCCCAAATGTAGTACAATATTTTTCAAAACTATTCAAACCAATGCGCAAAATGTTTCGTATTCCTTCGCATAGTCTTTCAAACCAAATGGCGTAATGTTTCACACCAACTTGCATTGAAATTCAATATTCTGATATGTTAAACCTGGATGATTGCCTCATATGTACTATATTTGGGGGTCTACAGTTTCAATCAAGGGCTAGAACGGACGGAACCTTGATTGGGTGCAACCCCCGGAATTGGCTCGCCCAAAACACCCGTACACCAGGCGACCTCAGCACAAAAAGGCCCAACGCAAACGACCTTTTTTTTCACTTCTGTCTTGTGAAAATAAAATTGCTGGAATCCTGGAATTCCGGACTTTATGATGCATATTTTTGTAGTTGAAAAGGTTTTCGTGGTGAGTTTTTGGAGGTCCTATAGTTGGACATTTCCGGCCGCGGTCTATCGTACCATAACAGTGCTCATAATCATACATCATATAAGTATGTCAAAAAACAGTACGAGATTCTGTCCAATAATACAGTGTTTTTCAAGACTATTCAAACCAAAGTGGCAAAACGATTCAAACCACACTAGCAAAATTAAATAACCCAATAATTCAAAAGGTTTCGTACCCCTTCGCAGTCTTTCAAACCAAATGGGGTTGTACATGAGAAAGGTGCAAATCAAAATGAGGCATTATAATCAGATGTGGATAAGCCATCAAATATACCTAAACAATTATTCCTAAAACAATTTTTCCTAAAACAATTAAACCTAAAACAATTATACCTAAAACAATTATTCCTGTTAGACCTACCCTGGGTATACACACTGCCCTTAGAAGTATCTTCCGAGATTTCGAATGCCAATGACTCATCCAAGGCACCATAACCAGTGACTTGGCCTAATCCATTCACCTTACCTAGTGACATGGCTTTTAAGTGCTCTGCCTCACTCTCTGGTATTCAGTGGCTAGCTATATATTTACTCGGATTCCCACTTATTGGAAATCAATCAACGAATGAACATAACTCCCAGTATTAGACGTATTCAAGAATTAACAATTCCTAAAACAATTATTCCTAAAACAATTATTCCTAAAACAATTATTCCTAAAACAATTATTCGTAAAACAACATCAAGTATTTGTAAGTTATTTTGTTGATCATATTTTATTTTTTACTCTCTACCTTCTACATAGGTTTGATTTGCTATCAACGCAATATCTACATATAACAAAGAATCATCGATAACAGAATAAATATCATCAATATTTTCTTGACCTATAATGTAATGTTCATGTTAATCAAAATGAGACATTACAACTCAGATGAAAAGTGCGACTTTATCTTCCTATTTCTCGTTCGAATCGCAGGTATGACATTGAACAGTCTTCAAATAGGAAGCAAATGACGAGAGATATAGACTTCTCTCTTGAAGAAGTTTGTTTCACACCAACTTGCATTAGAATTCAATATTCTGATATATTAAATCTGGAGGATTGCCTCTTATGTACTACATTTGGGAGTCTCCAGTTTCATTCAAGGGCTACCCCGGAATTGGCTCTGGCGAGAACCCAAAACACCCGTGCACCCGGCGACCTCAGCAGAAAAAGGCCCAACGCAAACGCCTTTTTTTTGGCTTATGTTTTGTGAAAATAGGATGGTTGTAATTCTAGAATTCCGGACTTTACAATGCATATTTGTGTAGTTGAAAAGGTTCGGTGGTGGCTTTTTAAAGGTGCCCTGATGGGTATAGTCACGTGACCATCGTTGAGTTCCGGTCTCGTGCTTTTTTCCACTAATACCAAAACCACTACACCATAAATTGGCCAAGTATTCAAGGAGAATCTTAATCGGGTAAAAACCAGATGCTCTAAAGCAGAATTCCCCTCGCTGGTTTGGATAGTTTTGGAAAAACACTGTATGTACTACATTTGGGAGTCTTGAAATATCAATCGAGGGACAAAACGGACGGAGCTGAAGTAGAAGGGGTAAGAAAACTTTTTGAAAAATTGGTTTGTTTAATTTTGCTAGTGTGGTTTTGCCGGGCTGGTTTGAATAGGTTTAAAAAACACTGTAGACGGAGGTCTCAAAACTCACTGCGTGAACTTTCACTTCTCTAAACACTTTTGTGTTTTCTCTCGGAGTTTTTACACTTCTTCTCGAAGTTTTCGCCGAAACAAATTCATAGACTTGTAGCCTATGAATAAACATATGTATATATATATATATATATATATTTCTTTTTTTTTTTTGGGTGGGGGGGGGTATTAGACCCGTGCACCACCAAAAGCTGGGATACAGTGAGGCACGGGTGTAGACGCGTATCACCACAACACCTACTACACGTTAACTTCACACCGGCTAGACGCCACACCACGGCGGCCCCACACTTCCCTTTTTTATATAGCTGGAAAAACCCGTACCTTCCGCTCTTTCCATCTCCACCCCTTTTGTTCATTTTTTTTTCCCAGTCATGTCGGCATCGCAGCCCACCCAAACGCAACCAACCCAAACTCAACCCACCCAACAATCTCCCCACACACAATCGCAGGAAACAAACACGTCACAGATATGCCGGCTTATATGCACGACGGGCCAGTTCCAGCAATTTGAGCTCAACAAAGACACGTGTCGAAGAAACGAAGGAGGCAAACTCACGTGGCTTTTCGGCCGCAATCTAGACTGTGACATTGTATGGAGCAAGTGCTCGAGATTCTCCAATAAGCATTTCCGGATGTGGTTCAGCGCTTCTGATTCGACTCTCTGGATCCAGGACACGTCTACCAACGGCACATATCTCAACGGAAACCGTCTAGTCAAGGGCTCTAACTATATCTTGAACCAGGGAGACGAGATTTCCGTGGGTGTGGGCGTTCCCAAGGACGTGATCCGGTTTGTGGTGCTTTTTTCCGATTTTTATAACCCCTCCAACGCCCAAAACGGCTCCGTCATAAGGGATGAAGGTATATACAAGGATTACATAGTCAAGAACGAAACCATAGGCCAGGGGGCGTTTGCCACGGTGAAAAAGGCCATTGAACGGAAAACTGGGCAGTCTTATGCAGTCAAAATCATCAACAGGAGGAGGGCCATCCATGCAGGAGGCAAAGGGGCCATGATGGGAGTCAACCGGGAGTTGGAGATTCTTCAGCAGCTCGACCATCCCAATATCGTGAAATCCAAGTCGTTTTACGAGGATATTGAAAATTACTACTTGGTCATGGAGTTGGTTCCGGGAGGAGATTTGATGGATTTCGTGGCTGCAAATGGTGCCATTGGAGAAGATGCAACGCAGGTAATCACCAAGCAAATCTTGGACGGCATTGCTTATGTTCATCGGTTGGGAATTCTGCACCGGGACTTGAAACCAGATAACATTCTCATTATGCAGGACGACCCTATTATGGTCAAGATCACCGACTTTGGCTTGGCCAAAATCTCCGATAATGCCACTTTCATGAAGACTTTCTGTGGTACATTGGCATATGTGGCTCCTGAAGTCATTACAGGGAAATACGACCTGCAGGCAGCCCATTACTCCAGTCTTGTGGATATTTGGTCGCTTGGGTGTTTGGTGTACGTGCTCCTAACCTCTCATCTTCCCTTCAACGGCAAGACTCAAGCGCAGATGTTCCAGAAGATCAAGCTGGGTGAATACCATGAGTCTCCGTTGAACTCGTACCGAATTTCCGCAAATGGCAGAGACTTTCTCCGGTGCTGTCTTATGGTGGATCCTGCAGAGAGATTCACGGCAGATGCTGCACTCCAACATCCTTGGCTTGTGGATGTGGACGGGTCCGAGGCGGAAGATGCTTTGAATGGCTCGCTGGATGCTTCCCAAAGTTCTCTGTCGAAACCACTGTCGCAGAAATTGAGTTTGTCCCAAAGCACATCGCAAAAAGCCCGAAAAATTGAAAACGGGGTGCATATAAACGCCTCCAGCAGGCTAGACGACGATATCATGATGAGACCCTTGGACGGCTCCAAACCGGGCAACCGAAACCATGAGTTTAAGGTGCCCAAACGTGTTGTGCCATTGCCGCAATCGCAACTTCCACCAATGGAGCTTGGAGAAATGCTGCAAAGCCAGCAAAAGCATGTACCCAACCCCAATGGAGACGCACTTGAAAAACTCCATCTCGACGCCCGGAAAACTGACTATCCCAAAGACACTTTCGTGACTCTCAAGCCGTTGGGCGAGAGTTTTCTAAAAAAACCCATCTACATTCGGCAAGGAGTCAACCCATACTCCATAGGACGAAACGAGGCATGTGACACGTTCATCAACGACGACCGCATGTCCAAAATCCACTGTCTCTTCTCCCGAAAAAGACACCCTGTGGCCGGCAGCTCGATCTACGAAAGCCCCGCACATTGTCTCGAAGACATATGGCTTCTAGATTTCAGCACCAACTCGTGTTACGTCAACGGCGTGAAGTTGGGCAAACACAAGAAGGTCCAGCTTTTCAATAAAGACCGCGTGGATCTTTTGGTGGACGGGGCAATCCATCAGCTGTTGAGTTTCATCTTCACAATTAATGATGCTACAGGACTTTTCAATGGAGGGGAGCGGATGCAGGAATCGCTAGTGTCGCCCATTGCTTTGGATCGAAACGACATGAAGCTACGGCCAGTTCTTGTCGACGAAGCTGTCGACGAGTCCAAGTCTGATTCGAGTAACCCATTTGAATCGTCGGGATCTCGAAGAAGACGCGATGAAACACACAGCTCTCCAATACGCCAGAACAAGCGGGCAAAACTCCACAGTGGCCAGGCTCGGCCTACCAACTCCTGGGTATAGAACTTCTACTAACCATGGGAGATATACGAGCTATACAGACATCTGGACATAAACAGTGTTGTATAGTGATGTATAGAGGGAGAAGTACTACAAAGTACTATCGGGATGTGGGTGCAAAATACCACCATTCATAACAATGATACCGTGCAACTTCTTTCAGGCATCAACGATGATGTCACTGCTTTCCTGTTGTCGCTTTCAAAGTCATATTAATAGAGACTATACCTGATACTTACTACCATACTAGAACCATTCCTCATGTCCGCTGGAAGTCTCCCACGACTGTATCCTATGATGACGGAGTGGATGCAAACTAGGTGAATAAAGTGTCATCCTGTCTCAAGTACTCTCCGATATCACCTTGTCCAAATGCGCAAGTACTCTTTGATATCACCTTGTCTGAATGCGACAATGGCCATAGGCTAGATGTTCTTGGTCTCCAGCTCGGACTTGGCGGAACCTTGAGAGTCAAGAGGAACATCACTCATGGAGTAAACAATGACTTCGGCGTGCTCGGAGATATCTTCGGAGTTTCTGCCCAAGTGTGTTTTCAAGACATGGTCTCCATATAAAAAGGCCATCTCTCCATTCTGCTTGATCCACACCTTGTACCTGGCGTACTGTCCCAAATAAGGCAACGCTGTGAGGTGCAACCTGAACATGCCCGTCTTGGTGACAAAGCTGCAGAGATTGTTTGGAGTTTGGATCGATAACAGATGGGACCATCAGCAAGCATTATCAGAAAACCTGTAGTGTCAGGCTCTGATCCAAAATCTGAGTCACTATATGCGAAAAGTGTATCTGTCATACTCTTTTTGTAAATAATTCCATGATGTGAGGTTCCACGAAGGTACCGAAGTCCACGTTTTGCATGGTCCAAGTGTTTTGTAGTGGGTCTCGAGAGGTATCTGGAGAGTCTCAGTACAACGAACATAATATCGAGTCTAAGGGTTTTAGCTGCATTAAGCAACTTGCCAACTAGGGATCAATACTCAGTCTCGTCACAAAGCTCTAGATCTTCATCAAAAACTGTCTGAATGAACCTTGTCCTTTTCAAAACACATCAAAGAAGCTTCTAATAGCTCTCTATGTTGATGACCTACTTATCTTCGGTAAGGATAACTCCAATATTAATGAAATTAAGGTTTTATTGGAAAATACCTTTAAGATGAAAGATCTTGGAATTGCCAGAAAATTCATTTGAATTAACATTCTCATAAAAGAAAAGTTGATCAAAATTCATTGGAGTTAACATTCTCATAAAAGAAAAGTTTATCAAAATTCATTGGAATTAACATTCTCATAAAAGAAAAGTTGATCAAAATCCAGATGGGTGACTATATAAACTCACTCCTAGAGTGTTAGGATATGGAAAAATGCAATCCAGTGCTGGTTCCAGCCACAGGTGAAAAAATATGGTGAACTTGCCGAAACAGGTCTCGAGAGATATGAACTTTTCTTTGGCGATGGAGGCAGCGAAGTTAGTTATATCTATGGGATATCGATCCAGGGCCTTGACCTCAGTTTAACGAACGATGAGCCGGGGGTGAGATCTGGGGCAAAACTGGGGTTTTTGATAAATGACTTGCCAGCACATTGGTACAATCGGTAGCGTAAATGATGTGGAAACGATGATGAAGGATCCAACATTGTCAAAGTGAAGCAAAAGTGGAGCAAAAAGGGAACAAAAGTGTCAGGTTTGATGGCAGATTGATTGTCTCGGTCAAAAATTTGTGACATGTCTTTAGACGATACCCTGAAGCTACCAAGTCCATCGTCCAATAACTCTTTCGAATTCCTGGACTGCATTTACCAGACTGCAGTCTATTATACCCACTCTACCCCTCTTTATATATTCTTATATACCCTTTTATATACTCTTATATACTCTTATATACCCCTTTATGTACCTCTTGTTAGATCCACCATAGGTAGTGCTCTACCCATTTCAGTATTCTAAACCTACGCTGTCTAATCCTAATGGCCATTCTAAGCGTCACAAAACACGCAAATATGATATTTTTTAGTAGATGAAACTGCACTCCATACTCTAATATATAGGCAGTTAGTATAGAGTACGACGTATACTAGTCTAAGTAAGCGGGGCAGGGAGTAAGGAGAATAGTCATTAGTAGAGTAAGTAGGTAGTAAGTAGTGTAGCAATATAAAAATACCTGAAGTAGTTAGTAGTAGGTAGTCACTACTGGGTCATTCAGTGTCAGCAGTCAGTAGTAAGTACTGAGTAGTCATTCAGTCAGTAGGTAGGGGTAGTTAGTAATGACTAGTAAGTGGTAAGCAATAAGTAGTAAGTAATACAGCAATACAGTAATACTTTAAGTGGGTAGAAAGAGGTCAGTCATTCAATTCTTAGTAAGTGGTACTCAGTGATTAGACAGTTAGTATTAGTAGTAAGTAATACAGTAATACAGTAACGTAGTAAGCACTGAGTAGTTAGTAGTAAATAGTCAGTTATTACTAATTAATCAGTAGAAACTAAAGAGTCATTAGTCAGTTAGTATTAGGTTATTCAGTGTCACCAGCCAGTAGTAACTACTGAGTAGTTATCAGTAAGAAGGTAGTAGTAGTTGTAGTAAGTAGTAGTAAGTAGTAGAGTAAGTAGTAGTAATTCGTAGAGTAAGTAGTAGAGAAAGTGAAAGTAGAAGTAGTAGTAATAAGTAGTATAGTAATTCGTAGAGTAAGTAGTAGTAAATAGTAGTAGTAGAGTAAGTAGTAGTAAGTAGTATAGCAATACAGTAATACCTTAAGTAGATAGGAAGAAGTCACCTAGTCAGTAAGTAGTCAGTAAGTATTCAGTAAGTAGCCAGTAAGTAGACAGTTACTAGCTACTAGTTAGTAGTTATGTTATGTTCTTTAATACATTTATGCTTTACCAATACTTTGCTCGTTGATGGTTCCTCAAGCGAGGAACCGAAGTGGCTTATATAACTTTGAGAAAAATGTGGTACCGGAAAACTTTCCATTAGAACAATGGTAGCCATCATTCACGAAGTGCTATTATGGCCTGCAAACTTTACTATGATGGCTGCAACTTTTGTATCACAGCCATCATAGTACTTCGTACAATGATAGCCTGACGATCGGACAGAGTAGCTTTCATGATTCCTCTATAGGTAGGGTCCTGCCTATCGTGGATCTAACAAGTTAGTAGTTAGTAGTAAGTAAAAAGTAGTAAGTAGTAAGTAGTAAGTAGTAAGTAGTTAGTAGTTAGTAGTTAGTAGTTAGTAGTTAGTAGTTAGTAGTTAGTAGTTAGTAGTAAGTAGTAAGTAGTAAGTGGTCACTATTAGGTCATTTAGAGTCAGCAGTCAGTAATATGTAGTAGTAGTAGTAGTAGTAGTAGTAGTAGTAGTAGTAGCATTGTTGAATTGGAACCCCCTTGCAAAATTCTCATATCTCGGGAGTAGACAAACTCAACCCTGCTTTTTACTTTGTAATTAATATAGCATACAACACAGTCACAAACATCTTATAACATAGTCATATTAATCAATTGATACGTAATGCCTTTACCACAAGCTTTGCTTTTCATACTTTTATTTTTATTTAATAAATCAATGTTCACATATTCAGATCCATACAACACAACCATAATTTTATAACACAACAGTTGTTAGAACCGCCATGGGTAGACACACTACTTATCGGTATATTTAGAGCCTACGAAAGTCGATTAGTCAGCTACTCGCCTCCGAGTCTGACTACTCGTCTCTGTTGCTCCTCGTTTCCTTGTTACCGAATGTATTCAGTTGTTCTTGCATTCGCCAATGAATGACTGATGACGTCATATCATCTCATCAGTTCATCTCATCGCTTGCTTCTACCTGATTGTTATTTAAATAGCTAAGATTCCTCCTTCTGGGGCATCATCAACGAATAAAGATAACTTAGTACTGAACGTTACAACAAGAATCTAACAACAGTATAAACACAGATATATGCCCACACATATCTCTTACATTGTTACTTCCAATACATATACACGCTTTGCTTCTCATCTTTTTATTTTCTTATTAGAATCCGTTCTCACATGATTCCATTTTTATTTTTAATTATTTAATAAGGCGTTTCAACATAACTCTTTATATTCTATGTTTCCCTTACAATTTTCTCTATATCCCTCTCCTTTATGTTTATTAACCCCTTTTTCAACATTGTGAATGAATACTGTGCATTTTAGATTCATTTTCTATTAACCTTAGATGTTCTACTGAAACCATAGAATTCGGTACACCCTCACAATACACCTTTTATTTTATTTTATTATTCATACCCATATATCTATAACTATACATTTTAGGCCCACATACTATCATCTCTGATATTTTGTTATTGATGGTAGTAGTAGAAGTAGTAGTAGTAGTAGTAGTAGTAGTAGTAGTAGTAGTAGTAGTAATAGTAGTAGTAGTAGTAGTAGTAGTAGTAGTAGTAGTGTAGTGTAATGGTATTGTAGTATCGGCTCCTAAGTCCCACTCTACTTGTGTTCAAATATTTCAAGAGTGCAATTCAACTACTTATCTTGTTATGGTCTAGAGGGTGGTATAATGGAGGTTAGATATATAATAAACTGTAGCAAATTATAATGATAGTACACAGTATACATACTGTATTAGTTTATAGTACTACTTCAGCAAACCACCAGAGGCAGTAAGTATCTAGTAGTAGTAGTGGTTGTAGTGGTTGTAGAAGTCTTACTGTACCTTATAGTAGAAGTAGTATCAAGAGTGATAACGATAAGAGTGCTTATATTTCTAATAGCACTATTCAAAATAGTAGTTTTAATAAGCCTAATAGCTCCAAGGTAGTATTTCTAATAGTAGTATTGATAGTGATGGTATTATGATCACTGCAAGACCTAAGAGTATTTGTATTCGTACTAATCTCAGTGGTAATACTCCTACTCCCAGTATAGTAGTAGTAGTACTCTTTAGTGGTAGTAGTAGTACTCTTTAGTGGTAGTAGTAGTAGACTCATAAGTAGTGTTGGTAGTACTCTTTAGTGGTAGTAGTAGTAGACTCATAAGTAGTGAAGTAGTAGAAGTAGAAGTAGAGTAAGTAGTATAGTGAGTAGTATAGCAATACAGTAATACCTTAAATAGATACGAAGAAGTCAGCTAGTCAATAAGAAGAGAGTAAGTAGTCAGTAGTTACTAGTTAATAGTTTGTAGTTACTAGTTACTAGTAAGTACTAGGTAGTAGGTAGTCACTATTAGGTCATTCAAAGTCAGCAGTCAGTAATATGTAGTAAAAAGTAGTAGTAGTAGTAGCAATAGTCCCATAAGTAGTGAAGTAGTAGTGAAGTAGTAAGTAGTAAATAGTAGAAGCAGTAGTAGTAGTAGTAGTAGTAGTAGTAGTAGTGTAGTATACTATGGTTTGGAGTAGAGGACTCGAGAATAGTTAAACCACTATGATTAAAGTACAGCAAGAGCTGTTTGCTCAACAATACAGTGGAGAGCTATCATACGTGTCCGAACCTCGTCCTAAGACTTTGGTCTTGTAAGGTACAACTTACATATTCCTGTATAATGATATATACTATGTTGGAAAGTCTTAATTGGCTTTAGTTGAGCCTTCACCGGCTTGTATCAAACTAAAGCCCAATATATTCCTCTTCACTAGAAAGCATATAATCCAGGGAACCAAATTATTGCATCATGTAAAGTAATCAATTATCTTACTTACATTTCATTCAATCAAAATGGTTTTTTTTAACTAAATTAGCTCTCTTCAAAGTATGGGCACCAGTGATTCATTGATGTTAATTCAAACGTAGGAGTATCAGAAATTGGTCCTCCTATCGTTACCTTTGAGACTAAGTAATTATTTCCCACTTTTCATTCTCCAAATTGACAGTGTAAAATAATTTAATGACTTGATTTCACATTGACTGATGGCCTGCCAGATCTGGATTGTTTAGCTAGACTGTCAGAAGAGTCTATCTTCGAAAAAAAGTACTGACTTGGTAATTAATTATAGTACTTTTGGACATTTATGCAATAGGTCAAGATGTCCATTTGGCACTGTGGATCGCCAGTAGTGCATCCAAAACAGAAGAATAACAATCCAATCAAAATAATCTGTTTTTTAAACATCCAATCATGGATGCGATCATGAATGCAATCATAGAATACAATCATATTATCAGTCTTCTCAATCTGACGACAATTACTTCAATGTATGAAACATCCAAATCTTTGCATAATGATAAATAGCACTCAGCCACTGAATAATGATCATTGACCAGTGCATGAATTGAACTTTGAATGAAGAATGCACTTTTGATGGAGAATCCCTTAATGGGGAAGAATTAACTCGTTCATGAATCTGTTGACCATATTAGAGAAATTACACCGGGGTTGTTTTCGTGGGGCTTGTTTTTGCACTCATAAAGTACCCGTTCTCCTTGTCGTGCTGCTTGAACGTCGAGTTGGAGTCAACCAACCGCCGTAGCTTGGACGTCTTGGTCAAACTATGGATCACGTGGTCCTTATCCTTGATGGTCTCCTTCAACTGCCAGATCTCCTCCTCCTGGTCCTTGAGCAACTCCTCCACATGAGACGTAGGCTTGAGTGCAGGAACCTGTGTTTGGTGGGCCAATTTGAGCTGCTTTTCGAGATTCCCAATGTACGTCCGGTACTCTTGCATCTCATAGTTGACTCTGCTGTAGAATTCCTCCAAGTTGGCCATCATACGCTTGGGCAGCCCGTCGATATCGAGGCCCAAGATATCGTTCAATGCGTCGTTCCGGAGCAAAACAGTTTCCGTCCTCTGCAAGTCGTTCAAACGACTGAGATGAGCGATTTTCTCGTTCTGAACGTGGATTTCCGCCCGGAGCTCCGCCACCACTTTATCGTCCCTGAAAGAGACCGGAGACTCGAGCAGTTTGGAGGCCTTTAAAGCGGTGATTTCCCGTTGCTGATTCTCAATGGTCTGCCGGAGCTCTGCGACCATTTTCAGCGAGTCATCATGCACACTGCGCTTATTATTATTCACAGAAATCACAATATCTTTAGCGCGAGCTGCGAACCGGAGCGTATTGGCGGTTTCAGTGGCCACCTGTTGGTCCAATGCCGCCAGCTTGGCTCCCAAATGAACTGTACACAAAATCAGGATCAACAGAGACCCCGAAAGAGCCGGCTGAAGAAGCCGTGTGAGCTTCAGGTCCCGGTACGGGATATGCTCCATGCTTCCAGCATTTGACGTCGACAAAAGCGAAAGCTTGTTGATGACGGTGGAAAGAGCCAAAAGTGACTTATTAATAAAAGCACCCTCTTTCCTGCGCTCGGCACTGGACGTGGCCCGCTCCGACCCGGCCAAATCACAGAGCGAAAGCGTGCAATGGGACTCGGCTGACTTCACCCTGTCCACTGTATGCAAGCGGATTTGCATGATGGCATGGGACCTCGAGGAGCGGGAATTGAAGTCCGTAGCACTTGTTTTCCGCTTCAAATCCCCAGATTTTATAAGCTGCAAAAGGTGTTCTTTGGACTGCACCTTAGCCGTGGTAATACCCACGATCTTGGTACCATATTCAGCATCGTCCCGGATTTTGAGTTCTGGATGCACCCCGTTGGCCAAAAGATCAATGATTTTCTCGTTGTAGATCTCCAAATACGAAACACTCAAATTGTAGGATTTGGAGCCCAGGTCCAGGTCCATTTTCCGGTATATATCATCGATGGCCAAGCGGACAAAGCCCGGATCATGGTCTTCACCACGCATAGAGTAAGTTTTACCCGAGCCGGTCATTCCATACGCAAAAAGCGTACAATTATATGCCTCGTTTAGGAAATTCTCTACCAAATGGGCACACGCCTTCTCGTACACGTGACCGTTGGTCACGTTACATGCTGCAGGAAACACATTATCAAACAGGTACGACGAGCTATCGGCCACATTCGTAATCCGATTGGAGAACTCGTCAATGAACCAATGCAGGCTTCCTTCAAGCAACGGATTGGGCCGGATACTCACACTGATTGTTCCTGTATATGGCTCGGGCCGGAATGTAGGCGTAGACGGCGTCGGTGGGCGGCTTCCAAGGCTGGAGCCGGGTCTAGACCGGGCGTATTTCGGCAGTTGCGGTCTAAAGCCACGTGACGATCCGGGCCGTTTCATTTCGGCAAAGCTGGTTCGGGTAGAGGGAGTGGACCGGCCACTGGATGATTGAAGGGAAGAACTGGACCGCATCATGTCAGAAATCACGTGATTGGGGTGTTCAAGTGGACCTAGAAATCAATAGATTCAGGTCTCCTGGAAAAGATTAAGATGATTCAAATAAGTCCCGGGATATTTGGTGTGTTCCAAGTTTCCTCAGATATGTTTCTAGTTGTTTTGAGTGTGTTTCAGAATGCCCTCGGAAGTGTTCAGAATGCCCTCGAATGTTTCAGACTGCCTTTGAATGTTTCAGATTGCCTTGGTTGTGTTTCAGATTTCCCTCGAGTATATTTCGGATTACCCTCGAATATATTCCGGATTTCAAGTTTTGTTGTTCAGAAATTCAATTTGTATCGATTGTCAATACTGAGGAAGAGTTTTTGGTGATGTTTCAGGATTGTTTCAGGATGGTTCCACGGCGGTTAGGAGCGTTGGACGTTTCAGAAAAGAGCGGGTGCAGGAATAACTCCGAAGGACACAGTTTTAATCACGAATGGATACACTACAGCCTGGAGGAAAGCCTGGTAGTGTCTTTGCGTGTAGTTAGGTGAAGATTACGGGATCGCATTTAATAATGCGGCGCGTCACGTGATGTAAACAAAGTCACGTGACCTTAAATTGTTCAGTCACGTGACAGTTTGCGAGGTATATGCAGGTAAGTACCCATTCAGGCATTCCACCACAAGTCTACTAAACCCAAGTTTTACAATTCATTTCGTTATTTATTTCCTAGTTTTCCTAATTCCTCGCTCTTGTAGTACCGTAGAATTTGTAAGTACAGTAGTTGTTAGAATGTTGGGAGTATGTTTAATACTATAGTTCGTTGATAATTCCTCTTTAATGTACAGTGTTTTTCAAAACTATTCAAACTAGCGCAACAAAACGTTTTGTACCCCTTCACACAGTCTTTCAAACGAAAAGGCTTAATGTTTCACACCAACTTTCAGTGGGATTTTCATTAGAATTTAATATTTTAAAATGTTAAATCCGGAGAATCGCCTCATATGTATTATATTTGGGAGTCTTACAATATAATCAAGGGCTAGAACGGACGGAACATTGATTGGGTGTAACCCCCGGAATTGGCTCTCCCAAAACACCCGTACACCCGGCGACCTCAGCAGAAAAAGGCCCAACGCAAACACCTTTGGTTTCGCTTATGTTTTGTGAAAATAGGATGGTTGTAATTCTGGAATTCCAGACTTTACAATGCACATTTTTGTAGTTGAAAAGGTTCGGTGGTGGCTTTTTAAAGGTGTCCTGATCTTTATGGTCACGTGACCACTATTGAGATCCGGTCTCGTGCTTCTTTCCACCAATACTAAAACCACCACACCATAAATTGGCCAAATATTTAAGGAGAATCTTAATCTGGTAAAACCAGATCCTCATATATAGTATAGTATAGTATAGACTGTATAGTATAGTATAGACAGTGAGTATAATATAGTGTAGTCTTATAGTGGCAGTACTTGTCCATTGTTAGGATTGGATGGAGACGCTTCATGATCGTAATCCTTAGCACAGTCTTTCAAACAAAATGGCTTAATGTTTCACATCAAATTTCATTAGAATTCAATATTCTGAAATGTTAAATCTGCAAGCTTGCCTCATATGTACTACATTTGGGAGTCTTGCAATACCAATCAAGGTTAAAACGGACGGAACTAAGCTGGTTTCCTTGCGTTCAATGAGACCACTTGGTTTGTAAGACTGTAAGAAGAAGTATGAAACTTTTTGAATCATTGGTTTGAACCATTCTGCCTTCTTGATTCGAAACATCTTGCAACGCTTGTTTGGATACTTTTGACAAACACTGTATAACTTCAAAAAACCGTGGCTTGGAAAAGATGAATAATAATTCCAGTTGAAAACGGTAGCAAGGTGAACCTAGTTCATAAAATAGTAATTCAACATTCAGAGTATTACAAAGTCATAGTACTACAAAGTCATAGTACTACAAAGTCATAGTACTACAAAGTCATAGTATTACAAAGTCATAGTACTACAAAGTCATAGTACTATATAGTGGAGTAATACTGGTACATACTATAGCATAGTATTATAGAAGTAGATTATAGCAGTATAGTATATTAGCATAGTAGCATAGTAGCATCGTAATATAGTAGCATAGTACCATAGTAATAGAGTAGCATAGTACCATTGTAGTATAGTAGCATAGTAATAGAGTAGCAGAGTAGCAGAGTAGCAGAGTAATAGAGTAGCATAGTAGTAGAGTAGTAGAGTATAGTAGTATAATATAGAAATAGAGTATAGTAGTATAATATAGAAGTAGAGTATAGCTGTTATGTTCTTTAATACATTTATGCCTTACTAATACTTTGCTCGCTGATGGTTCCTCAAGAGAGGAACCGAAGTGGCTTATATAACTTTGAGAGAAACTTGTTACCCGAAAAACTCTCCACCAAAACAATGGTAGTCGTCAGTGCACGAAGTACTATGATGGCCAGCAAACTTCACTATGATGGCTGCAACTTTTGTATCAGACAAAGTAGGCTTCATGAATCCTCTATAGACAGGGCCCTGCCTATCGTGGATCTAACAATAGCATAGTAATATAGTAGCATAGTAATATAGAAGTGGAGTATAGTAGCATAGTAATATAGAAGTGGAATATAGTAGCATAGTAATATAGAAGTGGAGTATAGTAGTATAGTAATATAGTAGTATGTGACTTCGTGAAGTTGGTGAGTTGGTAGACTTGGTAGACTTGGTAGACTTGGTGTGTGTGAGCTTGGTAACTTGTTGAGTTTACTGAACTTAGTGACCTTGTCGAACAATTTAAAAGCCTCAAGTCAACTTGGTAAACTTGTTTAACGAGTCAGAAATTTAAGGAGTCAGAGTGAACTTAGGGACTCGTTGAACAGAAAGTCTCGAGTCAAGTTGGTAGCTATACTGATACTACTCAAACTAACACTACTCAATTAACTATACCAAATCATTATACTGACTAACCGATATATTACTAACTACATTAATACTTGATGGTCCCTAAGTATAGCATTGAATTACCAAGTATACTACTATATCACCACTAAGTCTAGGAATATCTCATAATTGTCCACATAGTGGGTACTCGTTGACTAGTGTAGAGCATAGAAGGTGTGGAGTATTGAGAGTAGCAGTAGATGGTATAAAGTGATACGTCTAGATAACGAATACAGAGTAGGTATAAATTGGACAATTTAAGATGTCCCTCCAATTACCTGGAAATTACCCTTTTCTATTTCTACCTTCTTTCATCTCATTAATATTAAACATACCATCTATTTTAATAATAGAATATCAGTTACATACTAATCTGATGTATAAGCACTCATCTTGATATAGTATGGGATAGCTTGGCCGGAATTGGGGGCCGCGGTCGGAATTGTCCACTACAGGACCTCCAAAAATCCACCACGCAAAACGTCTCGCCTCAAAAATATACATTTTAAAGTCCGGAATTCCAGGATTCCAACTATTCTATTTTTACAAGACAGAAGTGAAAAAAAAGGTCGTTTGCGTTGGGCCTTTTTGTGCTGAGGTCGCCTGGTGCACGGGTTTTGTTTGCACCCATTCAATCTGAATTCCGAGGTGCCCACACTCCATTAAACATCTCATGAGAACTACCCACCACACTCACATTCACAGGATATTGTCCAAAAAGGGGTGTCTTCTAGTCGATCGGTAACTGTAGGCCCAATTACAAACGGCCCGTGTGAGACTCATATTGTTAGATTCTTGTTACGTCCGGTACTCTTTTATTATGGTACTCTTTCATTATGTTTTTTCGTTGATGGTATTTCACACAAGAATCATTATTAAAACAATAGAATTTGAGTAATAGTAATAGCTACAGATGTAATACCGTTATTGTTGAAGTTGCGCAGACTTTTTGTTGGTGAGCTTTTCAATGGAAAAGTCCAGTGCACTGGTTCTCCAGTCACATGGAAAAAAGCAATACTAAGAACGAGTTTTAATCGAAAAAAGAAGTTTTGTTGCTTGCTTTTTCGGTTGTTTCTGTAAAGCCTGTTGCCAAGTATACTACTATATTTGTCAACGAGTACCTAGCATGTACGGAAGCGAGGTATCTCGTGGATATGCTGTATGCAAACAATAGGGCTGTGCAAGCCTTAGAATATTGGAATGTACAGAAATTAGACAAGTTGATAAGTATAAGATGCGGCTGCGGCACTGTCTTAGAACTTTGGTCTTGTATGGTACAATTTCCATACCCCTGTATATTAATATAAACTGAAACATATGTTGAAAATATCATTAGGTATACTGCTCTATTAGCACTTACTCTAAGTATATTAATTGTTTCATAATTGTCCTACAATAAAAAAATTGTCATAATACTGTACATTTTAGATTCTGGTTACGTCCAGTACTCTGTTTCAGTGTGTTTTGTATGTTTATTCGTCGATGATTCCTCAAGGAGGAACCATCGCACCTCATATAGACTGTTGAGAATCAGTCCAAGTCATTGGTGAACATCAGTACCACTACACTAATTAATATTGGTGGGTCTGGTGTCGGGAGACATCTTGGTATGTCCTCCCTCAGTTGATATATATTTCGGTTACTCTTACTAAATAGCGGAAGCTTGTCCTATTATATTGAGNACTCTTACTAAATAGCGGAAGCTTGTCCTATTATATTGAGGTGAGCCTTCACATGACCAAAGTCACGTGAGTAACTACGGTATTAGAGAAACAGCAAGAGTTGTTTTCTCAACATAGACTGGTCCGACATAGAGGAATAGAGGTCGTATTGAGGGCTGAAGGCCGCTCAACATCTGATCGACCAGTGCACGGTTTCAGCATCCACATGGGTAGTACACTACCCATAGTGGGTCGAACAGTACATATGTTAATTTGAATTATTAATCACGATTGGTCAGTGTTGTTGAAATGGCTATCTTGTATACATCACGTGACTGTCTGAGAATAGCAACGGCTCTGACTCATCAATGAGTGGCCGAAATACTCGTCTCTGCTTAATAGAGTATACCTCAATACATGCAAACCCACTGGTTAATATTCCAGACTTATATATCACATCTACCAAGGTCGTGTACTAACCATAAATGTACACCAGACACTTTTACATCCCATAAATTACAGACAATTCCGGATATTCGAGATATTCCATACCCTCCGTGTAGTAGTTTCGTGTAGGGTATAATACTGATTATTTTTTTGTGACTTTAATTATTATAGTACGTGGGAAAAGGAAGTGCATACATAAGGAGGTATTTTTCAATATTCCATCAAGCGAGTATAGCCAGAATTTCTGTAGCTTGGTGGAAAAAATGTGTAGATCAAGCACCATACATTATTTAATTACAATGTTTATTGGTATGGACGTACGTGACAAGGTTCTTTGAGCATATGGTCAATAATGTGCTTCCTCGACTCCCAGCACCTTCCAAAATCATCCTCAAAACCATCATCAAAGCCCTTCAAAGCCCTTCAAAGCCATCCTCATAACTCCTTCTTCAAAAATGGTAATAAAGAAATGCTCATAGTAAGAATATATGTAAAGATTTGAGTAGAGAATTGTATAGACATATTAATAGTGAAATGGATGCAGGATGACTGGAGAAATGAATAGAAAATGAACAGAAAATGAATAGAAATTGAATAGAAACATTCAGAGAGATGGATAGAGAAATAGGAGGAATGGATAGAGAAATAGGAGGAATGGCATAGTCAGTGGTTCCTTTTGATCCTGACTGGAAAACTACACCCAGTATTACGCCACCATGCATGGCCGGTTGGTCACGTCCCGGTCGTACTTATGGTTCCAGTTCTTATACTTGAAGTAAAGAAGCAGAGTCAGCAGTTTGAGAGTGTTGACGGCCAAAATGGCACTGCGGATATCGGTGAACTGAATGCTCACACTCAACTTGGTGGAGATCACAGGACTCACCTCCACAATGCCGCCAAACTGCACAAAATCCCACTTCATGGCCTCCAAATTAAGGTCCTTTGAGAAATTGTCCGCTGCATTGGGGTACCGGCGTTTGGACGAGTGTTCCTTTTTTTTGTGGGCTATAGGCTTACTTAAAACCACCACGCGCGATGCTCCACACAGCTCAATCTCCTCCCTGATATATGGGGCAAGAGGTACGGATTTCCGGATAGAGTTGTTCCAAGAAACAGTCAAAGCCCGGCCATGCACACTCAACTCTATACTCTGGCTACTCCGGTAGAACTTGTCTGCACTATCAGCATTGATAAAGTGCACCTCCAAAAGTGGGGATTTTGCCCGGTGAAACACGATTTTTTCCAACGCTCCACCGGAAATGGCAGCTATCAAAGCCGCAGGGCTCGTGTGCCGAGACATACCTTCAATAGCCAACACTCTGGGGTTGTTCAGTGGCCTGAAGCGAGGTGTTTCGGTGGTCAACACTGAAGGTACCAGATGTAACGAGCGCAACAGCTTACAAGAAAAGGATTTGGAGAGCCTAGAAATGCCTCCCACTCCATCGAGCGTCAAACACTTATCGGCAGCAAGGGTGGTGTCCAGGGTTCGTTCCCGGACCCGGAGCATCTGGTCACAAAGGAACTTCCGGACAATGGTACGCTTCCGGAGGTTACCTGAAGCATCGGCCCCCTGTATAGGGTAGCCATTAAGCTGGAGTCCAGTAGGTTGGAAAGTGTCGGGCCACAGGGACTCTTGGGAAAGTGTACGGGAAAACATAGCAAATGGTAGCCAATGGATATTTGCACCCACTTCGCAGCAGCATATATGGTGTGCGTGGTGCACGGGTGTGCTGGCAGAATAGAATGTGACCAGGGTAACGTCACCAAAAGTGGATAGATTTGATGTTTTGGAATGAGAATTTTGGACTTTTTGTGATGAAGTATCCAAAACAACTAGTTGTAAATTGATAGAGATGTACCATTGGTTATTGGAGTGGGTAATAGAGTATTTATTTGAATGCGAATAGCATAATACTATTAAAAGAGCTGATTCAGAGGTACCAGAAAGCGAAGGACAAGGCCAAAATGCTATTGAAAAACGAGCCTGGCGTCTCCCGAAACCATAGAACCGTGGGTAAGGTCATGCGGTTGGAACTGCAAATGGCAGCAAATTTGAAGACCTTGAACCGGAAAAATAGCCGAGGCCCTACGAAAAAACGCGAGTGGACGAAGCTACAAAAGGTACTTTATCTTTTATGCTTTCCAGGGAATCTCACGAAGATATGTCGCCTTGTTTGCTGAGATTGTTGAATTTCATGGGTGAGAACGTACTCTACTCTCATACTCCATACTCTCATACTCCATACTCTCACACCTCATACTCCATACTCCAAACTCCATACTCCATACTCTCACACCTCATACTCCATACTCTCACACCTCATACTCCCCAGTGGACTAAGCACTCACATCATAATAATAATAAGACATATATAGGAATATTTAAGCACACACATTTATATATGAATGTTTTTTATAGATAAACATTTTTACTGTACCAAAAATAAATAAACGACTTGGACTTCTTGAGACTTGGTCTGATTACTTCTGAGAAATCCACGTCTATGGGGATTCTTGGGCTAATTTTATGTCAACGAGTACAGTGTTTTTCGAAACTATTCAAACCACAATAGCAAAAATTAAACAAACCAATAATTCAAAAAGTTTCATACATCCCCCACAGGATGTTGGATACAGGATGACAAGGAAACCAGTTCAGTTTCGTCTGTTTTGACCCTTGATTGATATTTCAAGACTCCCAAATGTAGTACATATGAAACAATCCTGCAGATTTAACATTTCAGAATATTGAAAATAATGAAGTTTTGTGTGAAAATTATGCCATTTGGTTTAAAAGACTGTGTATAGGGGTACGAAACTTCTTGAAATATTGGTTTGTTCAATTTTGCTAATGTCATTCGAAACATTTTGCGCGCTGATTTTAATAGTTTTGAAAATCACTGTACTAGGGATGAATATGGAGACTTTCCCCCTTTGCACCTAGCAACACCTGTTGACTAGGTGATGCCGTTGTCGGATACTTGACTAGCTCAGATTCCTCCTTCTGAGGAATAATCAACAAAAAAATATATTAAACAGAGGACCTGACGTAGCAACAATCTAACAGTTCAACAATATGAATCTCACACGAGCCGTTTGTAATTTAGCCTACAGTTACAGATCAATTAGCCGACACCCTTTTTGGACAATATCTTGTGACTGTGACTGTGGTGGGTAATTCTCATGAGATGTTTAATGAAGTGTGGGGACCTCACCACCTCGGAATTCAAATTGAATGGGTGCAAACAAAACCCGTGCACCAGGAGACCTCAGCACAAAAAGGCCCAACGCAAACGACCTTTTTTCAAGGGATGTTGATGAAACTTGATTTGTTGGATTTCTGGAATTCCGGACTTTACAATGCATATTTTTTGGGTCGAAACCGCTTTCGTGGTGGTTTTTTGGAGGTCCTGTAGTAGACACTTCCGGCCGCGGCCCTCAATTCCGGCCAAGCATATCATAACAGTGCTCATAACCATACAATATTAGTATTTCGGATACAGTAAACGCCCCAAGTTGATTTGAAAAGCCTGCACATAGCAGCAACTGGCTTGATACGCTAACTCCGCCGGTCAACTATTTAAGTAGACTGATTTCTTTTTTTGAGGAACCGTCAACAAAAAGACATTGTAAACAGAATGGTGTATCCTTGTCTGATTAGGTACTCTACTCCAAGTGAAAAATAACCTACCACTGTACCTACCACAAAATTTTTTTATTAAAATATTCATATTCTAAAGTTTAGGTTATGTTGACCTGTATACAGTCCTTATTAGTGTAATGAATAATTTGGGGAGATCTCGATGTGGCTTGGTTAAGGTTTAATGGCTTTTAAGTACGGTTGATTAGGATGGCCGGAACTGGGGTAAACCGGGGGTTGCGGAAGCGAAGATACACCCGTACACCAGGCGACCCCAGCACAAAAAGGCCCAACGCAAACCACCTTTTTTCAAGGGATTTTGATGAAACTTGGTTTTTTGGATTTCTGAAATTCCGGAATTTACAATACATACTTTTTGAGTCGAAATCGCTTTCGTGGTGGACTAATGGAGGTCCTGTAATTGGACGGTTCCGACCGCGGCCCTCAATTCCGGTCAAGCTATTGCATACCATAAAACGATCAGTGCTCATAATTACACACAATATTAATATGCCAAAAAAAAAATAAACAGTATGGATTCTGTCCAGTTTTACTCCATGGTGATTTGGAAAGCCTGCACATACCAACAACTTGCTGGATACGCTGATTGCACCGCCAACTACTTAAGGAGTTAGATTCCTCTTTCTGAAGAATCATGAACTAAAAAAAAAAGATACTGGACAGAGTTTCTGACGTAAAAAGAAGAAACTAACAGTATAGATGTACATATTTATGCTATAAAATTATGTGTGTGTTGTATGGATTTTGATATGTAAACACTAATCTCTTAAATGAAAATAAAATTATGTAAAGCAAAGTTTGTGATAAGGGTGCAGTGCACCAATTAGTATGGCAATTGATTGATGTAACTGAGTCACAAAGTTTTTATAGCTGTGGTATATTTTATACTGATTACGACACGAAAAGTAGGGGTGAGTTTGACTACTCCCGAGCGAAAAGAATTTTACTAGGGGGATCCAATTCAACAATGCTTTTAGGAGTATATTAGAGGTTCCCAGACTAGGAGATAAACTGAGAAAGCGACCTCAATTGATGTATAAGTAAATCACTACCCATATACGGAATATAACGGGTGAATGTGAAAGGTTATGGAGCCGCGCGTATATGCAGGATTTTGCATCCAATCCAGTTTTTCTATAATTTTCCGTAAGACATATCCAGGTTCTTATCCAGCACTCTTATCTCCTTTAATTAATATTCTGCTAGATTAAGTAAATTGGTCATATTTTTGCGTTAGGTGATTTCCACATACAGCCCGAATTTACGTAAATCGGCATACCACAAATCACAAATCGACCTTGCGGGTCACGAAAAAACAAAGTGTGCATTGGAATCCCGTTCCACACATTCCAAATACTCGTATTTATGCCTTACGTTCTCAATGCATTTTCTAAGTCATGTCCTTCTTGAGGCCGTTTTTAAGTATCTGACGGTTCGTTTTCGGGCCGCATTTCTGGCTACCAGTATATATGTACGCTGTAAGATTTCATATATGCCATTTGAGATTCTAGTTTTTTTGTTATTCTTCTAATTTTTAGTCAGCACCAAACAACATATTTGTGATCTGCCCATACCAGAAATCGAGTTTGTAGTCTGCTGCTGCACTATATAAGCCGCGTTATTCCACACTTTTCACCTCCACCTCACTCAACCCAATTCAACTCAACTCAGTTCAAACACTCAGACTCCGACTCTAATATTCAGACACTTCAGACTCAGACTCTAATATTCAGGCTATAATATTCGGACTATCAGACTCAGATTATCAGATTAACGGATTTTATACTCAGACTCAGACTCAGACTCAGCCTCAAACAGACTCTCTGCCTCCAACTTCCCACTCCGTCCTTTGCTATGAAAGCTCCTGACACCTCCATCATATTTGACCAGCTCTCCAACTGCAACTCCCCAATGGGGAGTGATTTCTCGTCAATCGTGAAAGCTGTCGCATTTCTGGCCTCTCAGGAACCTCTAATATTGACACCCTGGAAGCTTAAGGAGTGGAAACCCTCTAAACCTGTTTCTGACTCCAAAAATAACTCTAAAGCTTGTCCTGTGGGTTGGAAAACTGTACAGCTTTCTCCCCTGGTTCTGGTCTTTTTGCCAGCCGAATTTGACCCTGGCAGCTTTGACCCAGCTATACTCGAGTGTACAGAAGAGACAGACGATTCAGAAGAGACAGACAAGACAGAAGAAACTGACGAAACTGACGAAACTGACGAAACTGAAGAATCAGAAGACTCAAAAGAATCTGAATCAGAAGTCTTGGAGTCTCAAAACTCATCTTTTGATATGACCACTTTGACCAGCCTCTTGAGCCACACCAACCACTCCAAACCCCATTCCAGAGTCCACTCAAGGTTCCTAACCACTTTCCAATCCATAATGGGGGAGCAGGACATGGACCTGGATCTGAGCCTGGACCTGGAGTCCATGCCCTTTCCAAAGAGCAGCTTGATTTCGAAGCTGACCATGCTGGCCCTGGATATACTTTTCGATAGTTCTGTTCTGCGTGGTCGAGTAACTAGACACCATCCTTTTACACTGCCATGGAGCATTTCAAAGAGTCGTACCAGACTCAGGGCTCCTCCAAAGTGTCTCTCCAAATTTGGGGACCCTCAAAAGTCTCCCTCAAAACTTGTGGACCCTCAAAAGTCTCCCTCAAAACTTGTGGACCCTCAAAAATCACATTGCAAGCTCGGGGCTCCTCCAATGTCTCACACCCAATTTTGGGATCCTCCAGAATCTGATTCTAAGGTCGGGGACCCTCCAAAAAGCCCACTCTAAACTTGGAGACTCTCAAAAATTCCACTCTAAACTTGAAGCCCCTAGAGGAGAATGATTCTACTGATAGACTGGCTTGAGGTTTTGTGGACCCCGATCTGAATTCAAGTAGCTCAAGCGAAAGCTATCAAAAGCATTAAATAGATAATTAATAAAAGGAAAATTAAGAGAAATGAGTCCCAATAGCATAGTGTACTACATGCCACTACACTGTACTACTACACTACATTGTATTACTACACTACACTGTACTACATATTACTACACTGTACTACATACCACTAAACTGTACTACATACCACTACACTGTGCTACTACACTACACTGTATTACTACACTACACTGTATATTCTGCACACTGCCCAAGATCGGGAGCCCAAAGTTGAGTAATCCCCAGTAGTGGGGGTGTGAAATTAAAGTTGTATGGTGGAAAGCCATGGGATCTTCCATAGTATGGATCATGGTACAGTAGTAAAGATTCTACTATTTGAGTGTCTTTTTTTGACTCATGGTGTTGAGTTGAAGTAAACTGCTATAGGGAAATATTATTCGACTTGACTCTAAGTGATAGTATGTAGAGTAGTGTATAGATCTGGTGGGGTAGTACATAGTGACCTATTATATAATATCTAGTACATAATATCTAGTACATAATATCTAGTACATAATATCTAGTACATAATATCTAGTACATAATATCTAGTACATA
>NKZO01001997.1:5699-28964 GCA_002370185.1 Metschnikowia sp. 01-655c1
CTAGTATAGTTCTAGTATAGTTCTAGTATAGTTCTAGTATAGTTCTAGTATAACCTTGGTACCAAAGATATGCTACAACCTTGCTGAGCGCCAAAGAATGGATTGCTACATATTGCTTATTAAAAGCATTTTCCTCAATTTTATTAATACTAAAATACTTATTGTTACTCCAACTATTTTAGGTTCCAAATTCCCAATTTCCCATTTAGAGTTTATAAGCTTATATTTTATTCTTTTGTTTTCGTCTAGTATTTGACATTCTATTGTTTCTTTTATTTCGTATTTAGGACATTCGCCTATTTCTTTTCCTTTTATATTTATTAACCCCTTTTTCAACATTGTATATGAATACTGAGCATTCTTAGATTCTCCAACTATTAATCTTAGATGTTCTACTGACACCATAGAATTTGGCACTAGAATTTGGCACTTTTTACAATAAACTTTTTCTTTTATTTTCTTGTTTATAGTATATCCCTGACCCAGTCATGGTATTGACTAATTATCCTTAAGGAGAAAAATGAAGGAGAAAAATGAAGGAGAAAGATGAAGGAGAAAGAGGGACAGTAAAAAAAGGGTAGGGGAGTAGAAGGGTAGGGGAGTAGAAGGGGGGGGAGTAGAAGGGGGGCTAAGGACACAGTAGAGATATCTCTTTGTTATTATAGTTCATGTCCGGCATATATGGGGACCTCGAAACAATGGAAAATGGACAATAAACAATAAACATTATACAAAGCCCCGAAAATCGGGATTTCGTTGTTAGAACTTTTAAGCAGGTCGTGGGATTTGAAATAAAGAATATATATCAGCTGTATATTCAAATTCGGTGGCATGACTTAGAGGAATCCCTAAGGACCTTCTAATCAGGCGAACCTGTAAGTTCTATATACTTCTCGGCTGTAGTATGGCACGACAGCCAGCCTTCCGAATAGGATTCACTTCGTGAATCCTATTGGCTCTTTCGAATCCCGATTAGGATTCTCCACGGCGTCTGCATCTCATCTTATGCATCCGGTGTAACCAAGCTAACGGCATGGTTACGGGTTGAGGCCGCGCTCCGGCTAGGCCTCGTTAGTAGGATCCTCGAGCACCGAATACTCAATTCTAGCTCTCATAGGATTTTTCCTAACATTCGTGTAAGAACTCAACAGGAACGACCAAACTGTTAGTCTTATGATGGACGTCTTCCTTACGTCCTATAGTTTATCATGGTATGTATTGAACCTAGAATAGACGAGGAACTGCCTCGTTAATCCAAGGGGAGGAAAACCCCGCTGTTATATACACTGGTTGTATGCAACCCTGCATATACATGAAACACAAGCACGTTATATGCAAGTGTTACCCGACCGGGATACCTTGCATCTCAGTATGCTTGTGAAATCGTTTCCTAACAATTCGTACCGGTACACAGATTAGTGTATCGGGTTATTATACTCTCTTGCCCTGCGAGCTCGAATCCCGTAGTTCGATCCCCGAGCTCGCTGCTGACTCGCTAACCATTACCTACGGAGTTTTTCCCCCCAAGGTTTCTCCCACACTATGTTGAGGAATCATTAACGTTTATATAGGTCGTCAAATACATAAGGTCTCCTCAAAAAAATGTAGCCATTTCCTTTTTGATTTTGTTTCCAACACCTAATACACCCGTAAGGTCATTTCCAACTTACCTATTAGTTCCGTTTCATCACATATATTACAGTATTCTTGATTGTTGGATATGCAAGATGCGCTAACTAGTGTGTGTAGGCAAGACGTTAAATGCAGGACACGGCGTTTGCATGAAGCCCAGCATTACAACCGGACCTTGTCGTCAGGAGGAATCAGATTTGCCCTAGAGACAACGTATTAACAAGACCGGTGCAGGAAGAAGGATTGGAAAAGTATATATAGAGGAGAGCCCGCTGTTGGTTGAACGGTATGATCATTGACCAGAATACTAAAGACCTTCTAGTATACATCAGTAACTCATCTCAACACTTCAGAAGAAACAACTATGACTACGACTGCTCCATATCTCTTGGAGTTATTAGCCAACAACGATGTAACTGTTCCTGACTATGACACCGTCATCGGTAGTTCTCAACATTGATAACACCTCATCATAGTCAGTGGTCAGTGGTCAGTGGTACTCAGTAGTACTAGTATTAGTAGTAGTCTGTTTGAGTAGTAGTAGTCTTAATAGTAGTAGTCATTAAGAGTAGTAGTAGTAGTCAGTATAGAGTAGTCGATATAGAGTGGTCAGTATAGCGTAGTCAACATAAGTACTAGTACTAGTGCTAGTAGTAGTCTGTTTGAGTAGTAGTAGTAGTCAGTAATATAAGTACTAATACTAGTAGTAATAGTAGTCAGTGGTACTCAGTAGTAGTAGTAGTAGTAGTAGTAGTAGTAGTAGTCGTAGTAGTAGTAGTAGTAGTAGTAGTAGTCGTAGTAGTAGTAGTAGTAGTAGTAGTAGTCTGTTTGAGTAGTAGTAGTAGTAGTAGTCTGTTTGAGTAGTAGTAGTAGTAGTAGTCTGTTTGAGTAGTAGTAGTATTCAGTAATATAAGTACTAATACTAGTAGTAATAGTAGTCAGTGGTACTCAGTAGTAGTAGTAGTAGTGGTGTAATTGTACTAGTAGTGAAGTAGTAGACCCTGGAATAACGTGGACAGGTAGACCCTGACAATGAGCTAAGGAAGGTTTCTGAAGCACCATAACCACTTTCCATCAGAGAAGGTCATCTCAATGAATAACCACTTAAATAAGGTCACATCAGTGAAACCATTTAGAGAAGGCCACTATGTTAGAGAAGGCCACTATGTTAGCACTTTCAGATGCAGGTCCACTTAAACTATCGTTGGCAGCCCCGAAATATACGTTTGCGATGCCTAGCTGCTCAATGGCCAGTGCACACATGACACAGGGCCCTATCGTCACATAGAGAGCCACCTGCAGAAAAAAAGCCACTACATCTTTCTTCGGCGGATTCAAAAGATCGTAGAGTACTTAGTGAGTAATGGAAGAGTATTCAGTAGTACTCAGTAGTACTCAGTAGTACTCAGTAGTACTCAGTAGTACTCAGTACTAGTAGCAATAGTACTAGTACTAGTATTAGTAGTAGTACTAGTAGTCTGTTTGAGTAGTAATAGTAATAGTAGTAGTAGTAGTAGTAGTAGTAGTAGTAGTTGTCCACCAACTTAGGTAGTCCACCACACGTAATTATAAAGCGTCTCTGCCAGACACTAACAATGACCAATATTTGAGACCTTCTACTAAGCCTCCTACACTGCTTCTCCTTCTCTTAAAAAAAACAAAAAATTTGAAAAGTTATATAAGCATCTCCGCTTCCTCCTTTTGGAGATCATCGGTTCAGGTCCAATGAACATAGTAAACAAAGTACCTAACGTAGCAAGAATATAACGTATATTACTCACTAGCATTATCACTACCATATGTTAGGTCTACTAGACAGGGATCTACGCATACTGCTATTGAAGCTCACGGGTTCAGGTATAAGATAACGTACCTGAGCTTTTTACCTGAACTATTTACCTGAACTTTGATTATCCTGCACTACACTATACTACTACACTATACTACTACTAAACTACACTATACTACTACTAAACTACACTATACTACTACTAAACTACACTATACTACTACTAAACTATGCTCTGTAAAAGAAGAAAAGATTACTTAGAAAATGGTTGCTTTTTATATCATTACATATTAAAGCTATTAAACCACTTACTAAAGTAGTAAATCCACAATATTCATAATATTAATAATAATAATGATGGAGTATATATTTTAATATATAAGATGATGTAACTAATACAAATACTCCACTACAAACCATTGTTGCAGCATGTAATAAAGAAGTAACAGGAGTTGGACCCTTCCATAGATACTAGTAATATATCATGAATTAAGTAGGTGGATATTGAGAAGATTAAGCTGTAGATGTAGCAGCAATTAATAACATTATTGCTAATAAATTTAAAATAGAAGTATTAGTATGAATTGGAAGCTCTTACACTCACTAAGCATGGAAAACTGTATAGAAAAGCTGGGAAACGTGAAAACTGGAATGAATCATAAACCACACAAGAAAATATTCTGAATTGATTTTTTAAAAAATTTTGATGTTAGTTATTGTGGATTCAATAATCATATGATAATGCTAAGTGTTAGATCCACCATAGGCAAGGCCCTGCCTATGAAGGTATTATAAAGCCTCTCAGTCCGAATATTGTTGCAATGGCGATAGGGCGTTTGACCATCAGAGCACTTCATACATAGATGGCTCCTTTCGAATATTTCAGAACAAGCCTTACCATTGTTCTGGTGGAGAGTTTTTCGGTTCCACTTTCTCTCTTCAAAATCGTAAAAGAACCTCTCAGATTCCTCTCTTTGAGGAGCCATCAACGAATACAATTTTAGGCCGAAATATGTCTCTGATCCCCTAATCCTGTATCACTGCAAAGTAGATTTTGCATTAACGGGCTTGAGCACAATTCTGGAGTTCTTCTAAACAGACTTGTACATCAGAAGTATATTCCAATACCATAACATGCCATATAGAAAAAAAACTTATGGATGCGTTTAGCGGGGGGGGGGAACTGGATGGTCTTATAGATATTCCAGTGGCGACGTCGGGTAACCCTTGAGGGATTTCCTGAAACCAAGGTGAAACATGCGCATCTCCTCTGGGGTACTTAAGGCCGCGTATCCCCCCATATATTTTCGCAGCAATTTTTTGTAGCACCCAATCTAATCTCACTGTTGAGTCTAAGTATGGGTGTGAAAACTAGCCTAAGTGAAGAGTTTAAGGGTGGATCTACAAACCCCAACTAATTGCTCATTAGGCTAAGGAACATATCAAGAAACCCTCTATACCATTAATGTTAGATCTACCATAGAGAGGGCCCTCTGCCTATGGTAAGGTATTATGAAGCCTCTCAGTCCAATTGTTACAATGATGGTACGGTGTTTGACCATCAGAGTACTTCGTGAATATATGGCTCCTTTCGAATATTCCAGAACAATGTTTACCATTGTTCTGGTGGAGAGTGCTTCGGTTCCACTTTCTCTCTTCAAAATCTTACAAGAACGTCTCAGATTCCTCTTTGAGGAACCATCAACGAATACAAGTTTAGGCATAAATATATTAAAAGAACATAACAGTAGCCTATATAGGCAATAGTCACTTGTAGTATTAAGTATAAAATATCATACTACTATATTCATACAATCATAGCGTAAAACATATGTTCAGTATAACATAAGCAGGCCTTTGATATAGCTTAAGTAGGTCCTTAATATAGCTTAAAGCGGGTCTTTAATATAGCTTAAAGTAGGTCTCAATATAACATAAAACAGATCCCAATATAACTTAAAACAGACCTCTAATTAAAGTATAAAATATTGCTATAAGAAAATAATCACAGAGATAATACCGGCCGTCGTCGAGCACTGGGAGTTCAGCCAATGGGTGACGGTCACGGTGGTCTCGTGCTTGGAAGTCATAGTGACAACACCTGGGACACCAGATGTTCCAGCAGGTCCTTCTGGGGTAACAACGTCAACAGTTCAAGTGGCAACATCATCACAGTCAGATGGAATATAAGTACCTGGAACACTCATTATCAGATATGAGCGCAGCTTTCACTGGATACCCCGTTTCTTTATCGTAGGGCAAAAGGTATAACTCGACCTCGAAATAAGTATCAAAAGGTACAGTCGTATATCCGTGGTAAATCCCACATACTTGGCCTTCAAATAAGGCGCACGAGTGAAAAGGACCATTCAAAACCTTCATTTTATCATCCAATTCTAACTTAGTCTCAGGAGTTTTGAGGGTGAACCCATGCAAGCCATTGTAAAGCCCCACATATGCTGGGGAAGATGTTTCGTCACTCATGTAGTTATTACCTTTCAAATTGAACTCGACAGGGACAGGAGGCAAATTTATATAATTTTTTTAATTTGCTGTATACTGAACTCTTTAAGCAGAACAAAGGTTCCAAAAGTCTGATACACCTGTAAAGCTTAGAGTAGCTAAGTAAATTCCTCATACCTCTTTCAGCTGCTCTGTGTTAATTAGCCTGTTTTTTTTTTTTTTTTTTTTTTTTTTTTTTTTTTTTTTTTTTTTTTTTTTTGTTTTGTTTTGTTTTTTTTTTTTGCTATTTCTCTGGCTCACATTCCTCCTTTTTTTTGAGGATCATCAACGAATAAAATTAGTATTCACGTCACACAAGAATCTGACTTAGTATAGTACACAGTATTAGATTCTTGAATACGTCTAATACTTGGAGGAGTTATTTTCAATCATTGATGGATTCTTAATAAGTGGGAATCAGGGTGATTAGATCGATAACCGGTGACTATTGGTGAAGTGAAGCAGGGCGGTTAAACGCCATGTCACTAGTTAAGGAGAATGGATGATTCCAGCTCACGGGGGGTTATGGTGAGCCTACCAATGAGTCACCAGCATCTTTAGCCTCGAATGATCTTTCTATGCGTAGTGTATTTGCCCATGGTAGATCTAACACACAGTATGACTATGTATAATACATAGTATGATCATATAGTACAGTATAAATGTGTCAGCCAGATAATGGAAGATGAGTTAAATCCAAGCTGTCAATTTATATGCACTCCATGGTATACTCTAAAATTTACATACCTCTTTTTTTTTTTTATTTTGATCCGTTGATCCGTTGTTCCGTTGTTTCCTTTTTGTTCCCTTTTTATTTGGTGGACTGTCACATGTCAGAGTATCTACTATTGAAACCTGCATATAAACACGCACACACACACACACACACACACACCCTCACAAAACAAACCCGTGCACCGCGCGACCCGCTCTCGCTTGCTATAAACCAACTACCCCACTGTACTCCCCAGCATGAGTGACGAAGGCAGAAAAAGCGAGCCCAGCGCCAGTGGCTCGGAAGTAAGGGCACAGTTCTCTTCCCCGCCCGCGCCGCTCTCGCCCAGTGAAATCCCCACCCAAAACGGACATCTGCTGCCCCCACTCTCCAAACCCATGGTGCCCCTGACCCTGCCCCTTCTCCTGTCCACGCCACCCACTGTGGCCAAAGCATTGATCAAAGCATACCCATATCTTCTCATTGTGAACAAGACGCTTTCGGTGGCCACGTGGACCAATGATGATTATTGGGTCAATATCGTCATCATGTGCGTGTACACGCTTTTGGTAGTGTATTTCGAGCAGGTGGTCACGTGGGCCGGTCATTTGGTTGCCGTGGCCATTGTGATTTTATACCTGGTGCTTAACCGCCATATCCAGGCGGAAACTGCCGTTCGGCCCACTTTGGACGATATTGTGCAGGCTCTCACCACCACTTGCATCAAGGCCGACCTATTGTTGAGTCCCATTACATCCTTGGCTCTCACGGCCTATGATATCAAGCGTCTTCTATTTACCACGGTGTTTTTGACTCCGGTATACTTGGTGGTACTGTTTTTGTTGGTGGCTCCACGCTCCATTCTCTTGGCTCTGGGACTCTACCTTCTTTCCTATCACTCCACATATATGCGCGTGAGCCGTAAGATGGTGTGGAAACTTAAGATTACCCGAGTACTTAGTTTCTACTTGACGGGGCTTGACTTTTCTCAGGCCAAGAATAACTCGTTGTTTGCTGCTGCGTTTGCCAAAGTTCAAAAAGGTGCTCCTCTGGCTCTATCACTGGATATGTCTAAGCCGGTGCGTTTCACCTATGTGATCTACGAGAACCAGCGGCGCTGGTTGGGGATTGGCTGGACTTCCAACCTTTTGTCATACGAAAGGGCTCCCTGGACCGATGAGTTTTTGAACGAGTCTCTGTCGATCGAGACGTTTGAGTTACCCAATGCAGACGGCAGCTTCTCGCAGCTGCAGCAATACTTCCAGCAAAGCCCAGCGATCTCTGGAGCCAGATGGCGGTGGGTCGATAAGACGTGGCGCTTGGACTTAACCAATGACGGTGCCATCACTTTACAGGCCGGCAAGCGATCCAAGACCACGGTCAAACCCACCAACGATGAGGGTTTTATCTACACGGATAATGTGTGGAAAAAGCCGTCAACGGACGACTCGTACTCCAAGTATACGCGGCGGAGACGGTGGATCCGTACGGCCGAGCTTGTATTCTCCAACAACTCCAGCGTGTCGAACGCAGGCGACAAGGACGGCGAGGTGATTGAAAGCAGCGGCGAAGTGTCTTTTAGTGGGTCCAAAACAACTGAAGGGGGAGATGTCAAGCAGAGAAAGTCGCTAAGGTTTGCAGACGACGACGGCCAGGAGAAACGATGAACGACGGATTAATTATAAGTTGGAGAACCGTCATTTCGGTTGAGGTGGCGAACAAGTACTTTGGAGAATGATACCTACATAGAAATATTAGCATGAGTACCAGATTATGGCTGGAGATTTGACGTATGAGATATGCGATATTTGTCATGGTCAGGAGCCCGCGCACATAAACTATTCGAACTGTATTACTTGGAATAAACCGAAAGGCAACGTCTACACAGTCTATTGCCTTGAACATACAGAAAGGATCAGTGATAAAGGGTCTATATATGTCAACGAGTACCTAGCAGGTACGGACCTAAGGTACTTCGTGGATATGTTAATATGCACAACTGTGAAGTACTATATGCAGGTTGAAAGTGGGTGAAAAGTTTTCACCCATCTCGACACATCTTGCACTTTGGTCTTGTAAGGTACAACTTACATATCCCTGTATTTTAATATATACTAAAACATAGGTTGAAAATATAAGTGGGCAGTTTGTCTATATGCAGGATGAGGTATTAGTGTAGCCTAATCACTTCTATGCAACTCATATTTGCAAGTCATTCAAAATATGAATTCTAGGTGTTTATGTAAGCCACTACTCCAACTACCATTAGGGTGGAGTTAGTAATATTACAGAAAACAATCACGCAAGTGGTATATGCAGGATTCCGAACATTAAGTAGAAGAATAAAAGAATCAAAGAATTGAAGAGAGGATTAAAAGAATCAAAGAATTGAAGAGAGGATTAAAAGAATAGAAGAGTAAAAAAAGTTTTCAAAGAACAGGAGATTAAAAGAAGATTGAATGAGTTCTAAATCTCGACATCAGTACATTTGATGTTTGTACCAGTATGTACCAGTAGGTACAGTGTTTCTTAAAACTATTCAAACCAGCGCGGCAAAAGGTTTCAAACCACACTAGCAAAATTAAACAAACCAATAATTCAAAAAGAATCTTACCCCTTCCCCTTCAGTTCCGTCCGTTTTGACCCTTGATTGGTACTGCAAGACTCCCAAATGTAGTGCATATGAGGCAATATATGAGGCAATCGTCCAGATTTAATATTTCAGAATATTGAATTCTAATGAAAATTCTAATTAAAGTTGGTATGAAACATTACACCATTTGGTTTGAAAGACTGTGCGAAGGAGTACGAAACATTGTGTCGCACTGGTTTGAATAGTTTTGAAAAACATTGTACTAGTATGCGTGACAGATCCTAGAGAACCAGCGATTTCTGTTTACTACTGTTTTCTACTACTAATAGAAACGGAGGGTATTTATTTGACTGATGCGTTCTGACGCTTACTGTTTCTGATTCAGATGGTGATGGTCGGGAGAGCACGTACCCCTTTTATAGGCTCCCGAGAAGCTGTGCCCATTGAATCAGTTATAAGGTGTCACGCACTGGCTTCTGAACAATAGGTTTTAAAAATCGGTCATCAGGCCTGATGTATGCACTCCTTTGGCAAGAACAGTATCCAAACATTTCTTTTTATGGTCCTTGGTTTTAAGTAACTCATCCCGTGCAGTTGAAACTGAGACGGACCAGAGAGTGAGACTCGGAAGCAATCATGAAATATACCTCGTTCGAACTTTTAAGTATAGAATTCCTGTTCTGTTTCAAGTATGAAACTCCATAATTTCGTTGTACCTCTCTTTTAATGATCTCTTAGGCCAAAACGGCCTTGATGCAAGGAAGTGCATTTGTAGTCTGAACCAGCAACGAATACAAGTTTAGGTTACCAAACGTTATCAAAAACATAACAGAAATACTGAAACAGCCTGAAACTGAAACATTGAAATATTGATACATTGATACACGGAAACATACCTGAAATACTGAACCACTGAAATACTGAAATACTGAAACATTGATACATTGATACATTGAAGCAGATCTGAAACTCTGAAACACTGAACCACTGAACGACTGAACCGCCTTTATACAGTGTTTTTCAAAATTATTCAAATCAGCGCAACAAAATGTTTCGTACCCCTTCGCACAGTGTTTCAAACCAAATGGCGTAATGTTTCACACCAACTTTCATTAGAATTCAATATTCTGAATTCTTAAATCTGGACGATTGCCTCATATGTACTACATTTGGGAGTCTTGCAGTACCAATAAAGGGTCAAAACAGACTGAACTGAACTGGAAGGGGTACGAAACTTTTTGAATTATCGGTTTGTTTAATTTTGCTAGTGTGGTTTGCAGGCAATTTATTCATTACCATAATAGAATAAAAGGTATAGAATTATAATTTTTATCATACCATAGTATCATACCATAGTATCATAACCATTGTTATGTTCTTTAATACATTAATGCCTTACTAATACTTTGCTCGTTGATGGTTCTTCAAGGAGAGGAACCGAAGTGGCTTATATAACCTGAGAAAAACGTGGGAGCGAGCCATCATTGCACGAAGTTTTATGATGGCCATTGCAGAATCCACTATGACTATTGCAAACTCCACTATGATGGCTGCAAATTCCATATCACATCTACCATAGCCATCATAGTACTTCGTACAATGATGGCCTAATGATGGCCTAATGATGGCCTAATGATGGCCTAATGATGGCATGGTCATTGTTGGGATCGGACATCGTAGGCTTCATAATGTCACTATAGGTAGTGTCCTACCTATAGTGGATCTAACACTTACTTTCTAGTCACAATCAGTATAGTTCTCTGTACTGTCTACTGAAAACTATGGTCTACTGACTTTCTGATTGTTTCTGAATTTCAACTGTTGACAAGTATCCCACGAACTTGGGACCTTAATAGTCGTGCCTGAATGTCTACTTGGTATGTGCTTATACTAACGGTATACAGACTTATACCTATCTTGAAATTTCATAAATATTCACGTAAAAAATACATGGGATACCTTTATTTATATAGATAGACCATGTACAGTCCCAGACCATAATTGATTCTCATAACCATACCATAATCCCTATATCTGTACTCTTCTACTATCTATGAATGTACCATAATCCACGAGATCTGTCCTATCCATAAATCATTCTATCGGTACTCTCCATAGTCTCATAACACCATGATACCGGAATACCTATGACCTCCGTATATCCACAATACCTATAGTTCATTGATGTTACTTATTATAATATCTAGAATCTCCACAGAACCATATCCAAGATCTATACTATCATAACAATATTCTACAGTCTTGTAGTACCATATTATACACATTCACCGTATTAGCTTAGCAGTGTAGTATATAGTAGAGTGTAGTATATAGTAGAGTGTAGTATATAGTAGAGTGTAGTATATAGTAGAGTGTAGTATATAGTAGAGTAGTATATAGTAGAGTAGTGTAGTATATAGGAGTAGTAGAGTAGCAGATGACAAGGCTCCCTTATCGAACGGAAGTCGTTGCTGAACTAATGCTTTTTTTCTCACTCAAGAGAATGGCTGAGTATCCTCTTGGTGCTTTTCAAAGAAAACCTAGATGATATCTGATTCTGTTTAGACTAAGTATCTAAAAATATGTTCAGACTAAGTATCTAAGAATCTGCGTCAGACTATAAGAGTCTAAATTCTAGTAGTAGTGTAGTAGATGTTTAGAAGTGTGGAGGTTTTGTAGAATTTATGTGAGTTGCTTAAGTTGTATGTTCTCCTTTCAATGGTTCTAGTCTCCATTTTTGTCCATTTTTGTCTCCATTTTAGTCTCCTTTTTGTCTCCTTTTTTGTCCCCTTTTTGTCTCCTTTTTTGTCTCCTTTTTAGTCTCCTTTTTCACCACATTTACCACCAACTTGAATTTTTCTGTACATCTCTTTTCTTCAGCTATAACTATAGCCTTTATTTTTGGGCTTTCAGTCTTCACAGCCTTTTCTATCTTTACATATTTATCTTTTTCTAATTCTAATTCTTTAATCTTAGTTAAAATCTTATTCTCCAATGAGTTTCTGAATAATAAAGCTACCATTTTTATAGACCGTTTCGTATTCATATAGATTAGTTATGCTTGTATTAGATATGAGTTGAAACTAAATATTCTGTAGGATTACTGTATGAAATTTGGCCATTGGTGCTAAACCTGGTGCTGCCTCAGACAACTGCGTATACACTACTGGGACTAGAGATTTGTCCTGTACTGGACCGTCTGTCCTGGGTATAGAAATTTGTGGATCAACATGGATTTCTGGTTCTGTTACCACACGTCAAAAATAACCACCGTACAGTCTTCGTCTCCATTTTCGTCTCCATTTTCGTCTCCATTCTCGTTTCCAACCAATCTCGTTGCTGGTAATGGAGGCCAGGCACTTGGTGTTATGTTCTTTAATACATTACTGCCTTACTAATACTTTGCTCGTTGATGGTTCTTCAAGGAGAGGAACCGAAGTGGCTTATATAACTTTGAGAGAAACGTGTCACTGGAAAACTCTCCACTAGAACAATGGTAGCCAACATTGCACGAAGCCATCATAGCACTTCGTGCAATGATGGCCATTGCAAACTCCACTATGACTATTGCAAACTCCATATCTCGCCCGTCACAGTACTTCGTACAATAATGGCATGGCAATTGTTGGGATCTGAAATCGTAGGCTTCATGAATCCTCTATAGACAGGGCGCTGCTTATTGTGAATCTAACACTTGGTCTGGATTTGGCGATTCCGGATCTTGTTGGTGCTTCCGTAGTAAGGATCCTCAGTGTGTGTGTGTGTTTTTTTTTTTTTTTTTTTTTTTTTTTTTTTTTTTTTNTTTTTTTTTTTTTTTTTTTTGTTTCTTTGCTAGATCTCAAAATATACACTCCACTATGTTTATTCATGATGATTACACTAAGAGGTTTGCTTCAGGTGTCGTAGTCGTCTTTGGTACCACACTGTTTGTGGTCGTGTACTTACCAAAACTATAAGGAAGCAAGGCTTTGAAGCAAAAATCCCTGGAAATTGCTAAAAATTACACATAGTAATGTTCCATATCAGTAAAATGACCTCCATAAGTTTCATGTGAAAATTCCTATATTTTTTATTTTTTCTTGGTTGTCAAGGTTTCATTACTCCCATCCTAAGCTTGCATTGCACAGAATTATGAACCTCACAAGTCACACCCCACCACACTCTCTCCAACACACCAACCACAAACTCAACCACACAAACAAAAAATCTACATTTTATCAAATCTAACATAAATTCTGCCATTCACAGAAAAGTAAAATGTACAGTTTTTTCCGCCTCTCAGGAAGCTGAGTGTGTGTATTTCTCGCATACGCTCCTCCGAAACTTCGCACCCAATAACTGTGGAACAACTCTATATAAATTTATACCATACCCATATCTATGACTATACTATACTATACTATACTATACTATACTATACTATACTATACTATACTACACTATACTATACTATAACTATACCTAGACCTATACTATGACTATAATATGACTATACTATACCTAGACCTATATCTATGACTATATCTAGACCTATACCTAGACCTATATCTATGACTATATCTAGACCTATACCTAGACCTATACTATGACTATGCCCAGATCTATATCTATGACTATGTCTGTGTACGTCTATGACTATGTATGACTATGGTATCGTTAGATTCCGGTTACATCAGGTACTCTGTTTACTATGTTTTTAGTTGATGATTCCTCCGAGGAAGAATCTGAGGTGGCTGGCTGGTAGCGAGCTGGTTAGAAGGCCTTATACAAAGTATCAGGCAGAGAGGCTTAAAAATATCCTAGATAGGTAGGCACCACCTATGGTAGATCTGACAACTACAATATGTTATATATAGTACAGTTAGATCCGAGAAGGGTCTTTCACGGTAGGTGGCTGGTAGATATCAGACGGAGAGGCTTAATAATACCTCAATAGCTGGGAATACCTATGGTGGATCTGACAAATGAGATCCTAATTTAATACGTTTAATATATAAATAAATCATGCGATTGTTTACCAAAAACATAGCTTATTGCAGATACTTCTTTTTCATGCATTTCCAAACCGTATTTTTTTCTGGCTCAATGTTATTTGCTTTTATAGCAGATTCAAATGGAGTATTTAGACTCTTACAGTGTTTTTCAAAACTATTCAAACCAGCGGGGCAAAATTAAACAAACCAATGATTCAAAAAGTTTCGTACCCCTTCACACAATCTTTCAAACCAAATGACGTAATGTTTCATACCAACTTTCATTAGAATTTAATATTCTGAAATCTGAAATCTGCAGAATTGCCTCATAGGTCGTATATTTGGGAGTCTGCAATTTCAATCAGGGCCTACCCCGGAATTGGCTCTAGCGAGAACCCAAAACACCCGTACACCCGGCTACCTCAGTAGAAAAAGGCCCAACGCAAACGGCCTTTTTTTCAAGGATTTTTGATGAAATTTGATTCATTGAAATCCTGGAATTCCGGACGTCATCGTGTATATTTTTGAGGAGAGACGTTTTGCCTGCTGCACTTTTGGAGCTCTGGTGGCTGGACAATTCCGGCCGCAGTTCTCAATTCCGGCCAAGCTATCGCGCACAGTGTCTCTCAAAACTATTCAAACCAGCGCGACAAAACGATCAAAACCACACTAACACAATTGAACAAACCAAGGATTCAAAAAGTTTCATACACCCTTCACACAATCTTTCAAACCAAATGGCGTAATGGTTTCCCACCAACTTTCATTGAAATTCAATATTCTGAAATCTTAAATCTGGAAAATTGCCATATATGTACTACATTTGGGAGTCTTGCAGTACCAACCAAGGGCCAGAACGGACGGAACTGAACTGGAAGGGGTACGAAACATTTTGAATTATTGCTTTGTTTAATATTGCTAGTGTGGTTTGAATCATTTTGCCGTGGTGGTTTGAATAGTTTTGAAACACTGTACTTCTTATAATTCATAGCACGCCTGATTGAATGTTTCACAATGCCGTCCTAATTTTTATCCCAATTTCTTTTTTTTTTTACAACCAAATACTACTTCTAAACCTAATTACTCCTACCCACTTCTGAAATATATTCAATTGATTCCAATATCCTGATCGTAGTCTTGTTTCTTACTAATGTACTGCATATAATCAACAGTTCTGCATATAAGTCGGGTTATACTTACTTGACTCTTCCTATTACTCTGTACTGGTATCACTATCACTGTGACTATAATATACTATATATACTAGTAGTTATGAGAAGTACGTTTGGCTTTGAGGCGGAAACATGAAAACATCAAATATGTCATGGTACTGGAAGTATGCCTTGCACCTCGGCCAGAAGAACGGATGAGGATAATAACAGAAGAATTTATGGGACTGTCCACTTGACGTCACATCCAAGTATAAGGAGCAGCCAAGCCTTAAAGTCTTCCATCCATCCTCAATCATGATCTGTTGGTGTGGAGCATCCTCAATCATGATCTGTTGGTGTGGAGCATCCTCAATCATTATCTGTTGAGGTGGAACATCTTTGTTGGCAGTGTAGAGTATCACATGGCGGACACCATGGAGGTTCCGTCCTGGAAGCGTGTTCTGAACACCCGGTTGGCATTCGTGAACATACCCTCCTTCAACGAAACCACTATGAACTGCGAGCCACGGAACCGAGTTTTGATCAAATGTCCGATATTCTGCGTATGCGACAAGTCGAGCGCCGCATCCACCTCGTCCAAAATGTACATGGGAGCTGGCTTGAACTGGAGAAGTGCCATAATTAGCGATAACGCAATCAACGACCGCTGGCCTCCCGATAATTCCACCAAACTCTCCTTCCACACCGGCCCCAACTTGACCTTGACTTCAAGCCCCATCGTCACATTTTGTGGGTTGACAGGCACCAACTTGGCATACGACCCGGGGAGAAGGTCCGCAAAGATATCGCCAAAGTCCACCGACACCTTGCGGTACGTCTTGTCCAAGGTATCCTTCTTGTAGTTGTTCAACTTGTCGATGGTGTTTTCGATCTTGGACTTATCTTTTTCAATCGTCCTGATCATGTGGATCAACGCAGCCTCTTTCTTCTCCACATTATCGATCATGTTCATGATATTGGCATTGACCTTGCGCTTCATGTTCTGCGCCCGCTCCCCCAATATGGCCGCCTGGTTCTCGTACTCCTCCACATTGATGTCGGGGTACTGCAGGATGATACTTTCCACCACGTTTTCGTCCGCTAGCCACTCGTTCTCCTCTATGAGCTGGTCCAACTTGCGCCGCACGGCCTCGGTGGCTTCTGCCGACTTTTCCAAGTCGTGGCTGAGTTTCTGTGCTTGGAGTTTGGCCGCGTTTTGCTGCTCACTTTTGGCTGTGATGGCCTTGTTCAACTCGGCAATCTCCTCGTTTAAGCCCAACACTTTGGCACGTTCATCGTCCAATTGGGTACGCACCTCCAAATGCCTTTCTTCAAGCTCTGCAAGTTTTTCCTCGGTTTCACTGAGTTTCTTTTGTGTTTCACTGATACTGTTTTGGGCTGCCTCAATGGACTCGCTAACTGCACTCAATTCGGCCTTTTTCTGCTCCACTTCAAGCTGGAGATTCTCATACTCCTCCTCGTTTTTCTTAACCCTGCGGTCCTCGGCCTGGAGCTTTTTCTTGAGCTCCTTGATCTCGGCCTCCAATTCCCGGAGTTTCAGGCCTTTGTCCTGTTGGAATTCTTGTATATCCCGGTTGACCGATGCTATTTGCACTTCAAGCTCTGCACTCCTGGCCTCGGCCTCCTTGATGGTGGATTCTAATTGGCTGATTTCTTGCATGTTGGCCTGGTGCTCGCGGATCACTCCAGATCCCCCACTATTGTCCAATTTTCTCTGCAACAAAGACATCTCGTGCTTGCTCAAGTTGAGCTCTGTCTGGATCTGCTTGGTGGACTCGCTAAGAGCCTCCATTTGTGCCATCTGCTCCTGCATTCCCCGGAGCTTCATTTCGTACTGCTGGATCTGCCGCACCAACTGGTTGTACTTCTGCATCTTGAGGAGAATAGACGAGTTGTTGCGCCGTGAACCTCCGGATAAGTTACCCTCAGGATCGTAGATGTCTCCTTCCAAAGTAATAGAGCGGGCCCGGATCCGAGGGTCAAAAGTCACTTCCTTGGCAGATTTCGGGTCCCTGCAGATAAACGTGCTGCCGAAAATGTAAGCCATGGCTTTTTCCACGTCCCCATCGAAATCAATCAAGTTCATGGCCAACTCCACATTTCCAGGACACTTTTCTGCGGCGTAGCTGACTTTATCCGCTGAAACCTTCCTTGCAGAGATCTTATCGAGCGGAATGATCGTCACTCTCCGCTTAAGATTGCCTCTTTCAAGCAATGCTGATGCCGTATTGGAATTATCCACCACCACGTTGTAAAGCCGTCCTCCTGCACATACCTGCAATGCCAATGCCAGTTCCGTTGAATTTTCATTCACACTGAAGAGCTGGAGAGCTGTACCTTTCACAGATTCAGGGTTGAAGTTGGAAAATGGCTTGGAATATGTGAACTCCACGTTTCCCCCGATTTCCCGCTTCAAGTAGTTGAGTTGCTGGTTAAAATCCACTATCTGCTTTCGTATGAGACTCTCCTGGTCTCTCAACGCCTGATACTCCCTTGGGTTGAAGCCAAACTTCTCGAATTGGGCCTCTTTCTCCGCAATTTCTCGCTCGTAGCTCTGCATCTCCTCCATCAATGATGCAGTCTCGGCTTTGGCCTGGGAAATCCGCTTGGTGTCGCCAGAAACCTTGTCCCGCAAGTGCAGGAGCTTCAAGTTCAGCTGGTTGATCACGTTCTGCGTCCCACTCAACTCCTCCTTAAGTGCCTTCATTTGTGACATGTACCCTCCATCAAAGCCACCCTTGGCGGTGACTCCGGTGGAGAGCGTAGAGAACAACTCCTCTTTTTGGTTGAACTCGTCGCTCATATGTCCGAATTTGTCCTTGATTTCACGATGATTCTCCTCAAAGGCTGCGAACGTCTCCAGAGACTTGGCAATGTCGTGCTCCAAGGCCTGGCGCTGGGTACAGGAGCGGTCCAAAAGAGCCGTTTCTTCCGCCAAGTTTTCCCGGGTCAAGTCCCGAGTGGTTCTCAATCTAGTAATATCGTCGGACATTTCTGAGTCGGCCTTGGCCAACGCCTCGATCCGGCTTCCCCCGCTCAGCTCCGCCTTCTTCTGTGCCTTAACATGCTCAAGATCCGCATTCAAGTTGGTGATTTCGCCGCCAAGCCGCTCGATGGTGCGGTGCAACTCGCCAATCACCGCCTCGTTCTCCGATTTTTTGTTGGAGTAGTTGTCGAAACTGTAAGAGTATTTTCTGTAGTTGTAGGACTTGACTATGCGCTGAATCCGCTCAAGGTCTACCTGGATCTTGTGGAACTCCAAGAAAATACGCTTTTCCGACCGGAACTTCTCCAACTTGGGTTCGATTTCCTCCTTAAGCAAGTTGCGGATTTCCATCAACTTGGCCTCTTTTTTCTGCATGGTTTTGATCGCCTTATCCTTGCGGTCCTCGAATGTCTTTGTTCCTGCAGCCTCCTCTATCAATGATAAGATCTCCTGCGGCTTCATGTTGAGCACCTTGGTGATCTTACCCTGCATAATGAGGAAGTTGGGGTTGTTGATGTTCAACTGCACCGATTGGAAGAGATTCAATACCGTTTGCTGCTGAGCTTTGTGTCCATTCACAAGGTACTTGGAAGAACCACCCAAGATAATTTGCCTGGTCACGGAAATTTTCAACGAGTTTTCAAACCCAATTGGCGACTTATCCTTTTCCGAATTGTCAAAAACTATGGTTACCGATGCTTTGGTGACTCCAGCCTGGCCTCTTTTGTAGATCAAATCCTGGAGACTCGACGCCCGGACCGTGGTCATGGACGCTATACCAAGAACAAAACAAATGGCGTCCAAAATGTTGGATTTTCCGGACCCGTTAAGCCCAGTAATAGCATTGAACTGAGGGTCCCAGTCGCTGACCACTGTACGCGTGGCGTACGACTTGAACCCGTCTATAATGAGCTCCTCCACTTTCATTGGGTATTATAGGTTAGAAATTGATATGAAACAGGATGAAACAGGGATGAAACAGGGATGAAACAGGAATGAAACAGGAATGAAACAGGGATGAAACAGGGATGAAACAAAGATGAAACAAGGATTAAACAGGAATCAAACAGGATGAAACAAAGATGAAACAGGGATGAAACTAGAATGAAACTCAAATAAAGGTGTAATCAATGGATGCTGGACCGATTGCTAGTAGTACCGAATCTGATCTGCAATCGTATGACTTGAAATCTGAAACGCAGCTAAAACAATGATGAAATGTGAAATAAAGCTTAATGCAAATCTGAAACACAACTGAAACACGGCTGAAACAACTATCTATTAGGGGTTGCCGCCTGAACCCTCCTGCCTCGCGTTTAGTGTGGTTGTTTACCTGATGACGCGCAAAACGGTCGGGCCTGCATATAAACACATCCTTGATGTTGAACATGTGAGATGTCCTGATCTGTGTATGCAGGAATGTATTACCTGCAGTACAGCTGAATTGAATGAAGGGACAAAGTTTTATAAGGTTCCGAGGAATGTATGTGTGCAGGCGGATAATACAAACCGGGTCTTGGGGTCAGGAGTCATAAGGTTTGACTTCAGACAAGGGATTAACAAGTCCGGTACAGGAGAACGGAATTTATGGTGACGTGGTGTATAAAGAGGGGATCTCGCTCATGATAGAGGAGTATCGAATAAGACCACAAAACAGAGATTCTAGTTAATATACGTCGCTCAAGTATTGATTACCAAGAAACAATGAACACTGCTGTACTAGAATTGTTAACACTCATAAGAAGAAACAAGATAAGCGTTCCAGTCTATGCAAGACTTTATGAAAACTCTCAACACGTGATCTATCACCCAAACCTTATTCTGGCTCCATAAAAAAGAATGAGCGTGGTTGCTATTGACCTGAAGTCATTGATTTTTGATTTGACGTTTTGGGAAAGACTGGTTTTGGGGGTGTAGGGTGTACAGATGTTTGATTTCAAGAAACCCATACACCAACACCCGTACACCTCTTTTTTTTCCCCCACTATTTACCCGATTTTTTTCCCCAATCTCCTTGAATCATCTCTTCCGAAACCGTCCTTAAGCACCCCCAACTGTGCATTCCAATCTTGCTGCCAATGATCAGGTGAGAAAAACGCTGCAAAAAAGTTCAAGTTCCTGCAGATAACTGAAACGGTGTGATCATGTCGTGCGGTTGCGCGCAGATCTTAAAAAGAAAAATACCAGCGGTGTGAAAATCGCATAGACCCCCATTTTCTTTGCAGCGAGCGTCGATACTTATATACGCCTTTCCTCGTGTTTCAGGCGTGTTTCATCTCTTTTTGTGTGCATATCGCCACCCTCGCCGTATACAGATTCTGCAGCGCACACTTCCCCCTGTGCCCTCTACAGATATATAAATAGCCACCCCCTTGGCCCCGACGCTCCTTACCTAATTTTCCCAGCGGCCTCCCTTTCGGCCCAAAAAGCATCTTCCCAAATAGGAAGTCTTTTTTCTTGTTTCTCTTTTCAGTTACCGGTTACAGCTTCTTGTATTGACAGGTATCTATTTATAGCTAACCTTATATTGAGTTTATCTAAACACCAAGATACTCAAATACTGAGATCTGAAAACAATCAACAACACTTGATTTGAAAAAAATAGATATCTTAGCCGAACTGAATATCTTTTCTGAACTGGATACCTGTGGCATATTAATACCAAATCATTGATTCCATTTGAAATATCAGATTCAGCAAGTGTCTAGATCTTGATATTTTGACTCATTCTGAGATCCTCGCAAATCCATCTTGAATTTATTTTCTCTAATTAATTCGAGCATCTGCATTATTTGAGGATCTCTTTAGATGTCACTTATTCAAATGACTCCCTACGAATATAGCGAAAAATCATCGCCTTCCTTCTCCTCTTTGCTGGAAACCATCGGCAGTGGAAACGTGGGCAGATCCTTCATCAAACACAAGTTGAAGGTGGCGGTGATTTTGTGCATTTTAGTCGTGTTGACGCTTTTTGAAGTTGTGCTGGTGACCAAAAACTCATTGTACGTGCCCAACTTCAGCAATCTGCCATCAGTGCAGTATTTCGACTTAGCCCATTACGTGGGCTCTCCCGACGGATGGCAACGCGATGAGCGTGTGTTGTTCTGTGTTCCTTTAAGAGATGCAGCTGCGCATTTGCCGATGTTCTTCAGCCATATGAGAAACTTGACGTATCCACACGAATTAATCGACTTGGCGTTTTTGGTCAGTGACTCTTCTGATGACACCATGGGCGAGTTAAAGAGGCATTTGAACGAGCTCCAGACGGACATCGACCCCAAAGTGCATTTTGGCGAGATCGAGATCTTTGAAAAGGACTTTGGCCAGGTGATTGGCCAGTCGTTTTCCGATAGACACGGATTTGCAGCTCAAGGGCCCCGGAGAAAGCTTATGGCACGTGCGCGGAACTGGCTATGGACCGTGGCCATCAAGCCGTACCATTCATTTGTGTACTGGAGAGATGCTGACGTGGAAACCGTTCCGCCTACGATTTTGGAGGACTTGATGCACCACGATAAGGACGTGATTGTACCGAACGTGTGGCGGCCATTGCCAGACTGGTTGGGAAACCAGCAACCATACGACTTAAACTCGTGGCAAGAATCCGATGGTGGTTTGCAGTTGGCAGACACCTTGGACGAGGATGCGTGTATTGTGGAAGGGTACGTGGAGTACCAGACATGGAGACCACATTTGGCATACTTGAGGGATCCATATGGAGACCCCGAGGTGGAGATGGACTTGGACGGAATTGGAGGAGTGTCGATCTTGACCAAGTCCAAGGTTTTCCGGACCGGGCTGCATTTCCCAGCGTTTTCGTTCGAAAAACATGCGGAAACAGAGGCATTTGGAAAGATGAGCAAGCGCATGGGCTACTCCGTGATTGGATTGCCCCATTACGTGATCTGGCACATCTACGAGCCATCGCTGGATGACATCAAGCATATGGAGTGGATGGCGTTGGAAGAAGTGAGGCAGGAGGAGCAGGCCAAGATCATGAAGGTCTACGACAAGGTGTGGGACAAGGGCTTTGCAGACATGCAAGAGAACTGGAAGAAGGAGAGAGAGCATATTTTGAAGAACACCGACATGCAGCGAGGCATCAAAGTGGACTGGTCTGGAGTGGACCTGTTATACATTGAAGAGGAAACTGACAAGAAAGTGGTGGACTTTGAGCCATAATAGAGCATAATAAGATTTATTCAGAATAAGAAGAGAAGGCTCAACGTCCGAAGAGAGGAACCAATGTCAGAAGAGAGGGTTCAACCTCAGAAGAGACGAGCCAACGTCAGAAGAGAGGAACCAACGTTTGAAGAGAGGAACCAACTTTAGAAAAAGAGGCGAGCCAAAGTTAGAGAAGAGATTATATGTGCATCGATGTTTCCACGGAAGCATAAGCTTTCCGGTCATTACTCGATTAATCACATGGATATCCAGGCATTCACGAGGAAGCCATTGAGGAGCCATTGAGGAGCCATTGAGGAGCCATTGAGGAGCCATTGAGGAGCCATTGAGGAGCCATTGAGGAGCCATTGAGGAGCCATTGAGAAGCCATTGAGGAAGCCGTTTCGAGTCATCACTGCCACTTTCAACAAGTCAGACTCATCAGTATACCGAGTACTAGTGAAGCGGCCAGTGCAGATCATACCACTCATCCTAGTTAATCCTAGATTAGGACTAATACATAGTACAGATGCTATGAACGAGATTCATGGTGTACCATCTAGAAGACTTCCGATTCATAGTAAGCAGTACCGTGAGCTATTCAGTCTATTGCTCTACCGGTACTCAGACACCAACCCATACCAACAAGTACAGAGTAGTGTATGTATAGAGTAGTGTATGTATAGAGTAGTGTATGTATAGAGTAGTGTATGTATAGAGTAGTGTATGTATAGAGTAG